>CM024721.1:49514028-49698206 GCA_014182545.1 Eucalyptus globulus
GATATCTTGGATATATTCATAATCTAAAATATTCATATTTTATTTTACTTGTCCTTGACCATATTCATCTTGACACTAATTTCCGTAATAGTTTGTTAGGATTTTGTTAAATAACCTATTCAAATATCGTTAGCCTTCCTAAGCTAATAACAACAATCCATTGCCACATGTCAGTAAGAAAATGAGCATGCCCTATAAGGGTGCATATGGTTACGTTTTTGTTCACGGAAACAAATTATGTCCATAAAAAATTATTTCTATTATGTTTCATAAATAAGTTTTTGAGCAGAAAAATACATTTTGTAACTGTACAAAATTTCTATTCCCAGAATAAAAATGTATTTAGTATGACCTCCAAATATTTTTGTGACTTAAAATTTCTTTTAATTTTTAAATAATTTTATTACATTTTTCTCTTTTATTTTATTTTCTTTTTACATTTTCTTCTTCTTTTTCTACATAATCATTGGCCTCGGTCATAGCTAGCTAACAACCAGCTAGACAAGAGCCAGCGAGGCCCTTGACCTCGAGGAGGCCTTGCCCAACCAAGGCGAAGTCGAGCTCGCCTAGCCACCATAGGTTGGCATCACTTGGCCAAGCAATGCTGACCTTGCAATGGCAAGGCAAGCTCAGCCTCCTTAGATTTGGGCAAGGCCGAGCCTCACCCAACCATAGCGAGGCTCGAGGCGACCTCAGTGGGGGCTGATGAGGCTCCGGTGAGGTCGTTAGACTTCGTTTGGGCGGCCTTGGCCAAGACCGAGGACCAACTAGGGGAAGAAGAGGAGGAAGAGAAAAAGAAATAAAGAAAAAAGAAAATAGTTTGGGCTTGATTCTTGAGTTGTTCCTCGAAACATAAACGTAAATAGATAGATTTATGTTCTATATCTATTTCGAAGAACAAAATAACATAAAAACAAGAGTACTACCGCACACGCCCTAAATCACCAGTCGCCTAAAGAACAACAAAAGATAATCGCCCAATAAGATAAGATTAGGCTACGCTACCGGCTCTATATTCGCTGATAGATCAAGTAATTTGAAGCTCATGCCTCGTATCTTTACTAATCTTGAAAGGTCTTGCGACTCTCATGACAAAATTGGTGGGGTCACACAACCCTTAAAAAAGCATTTTTGAACACCATGTCTATACCGTTCAAATTTGCAAGTAAGTTTTAAAAACCCAAAGTACAGAGAAGGCAATGAATTTTGCGCCCCATTAATTGGGAAGAAAATTAGAGCATGTATAGTAGAGAATTTCACATGAACAAATTTATCCATTATTGATATCAATATTTAGACTACGATATTTCTCATTAACCACTAAATCAATGGTGGATTAAGACTGCTTGGAATTTTTGGTTATTGTCGGTGTATTTTATAATTAATTACTTTTAATTTGGTTCGAAGCTTTCCAAATAAATTGCCTCTTTGAACCCTAAAAAAAGCCCAACTTTAGAGCCACCGCATGGGCTTTAAGCCCATCTCGGCCCATTGACATTATCCACTGCAAGATCATCTTCAACCTCTGGACAATCCTCTGGTTTTCAATCCTACCAAAAAGCCGCCACCGCCGCTTCGCCGCTCCGCCCTCGCTCGCTCCGCTCTCCGGCGTCGAGCCACCGATTTCCAATCGGCGAAAGAACCCCCCGGGGCAACGTCCATGACATGGTGAATTGCCCACTTGGCACTCATCGATGGCGCTCGCTGCCCTCGGCTTCGCCTGCACCATCTCGCGCGTTTCGCTCTACCGCCATCGCCCTCTCATCTTCTGCATCTCCAAGGTCGGTACTTCTCTCTTTTTTTAGCTTCTCCCTTTGCCCTTTTTCCATGGCGATAGTTAGGAAAAGGAGGATTGCTGTGGGAGTCTGCAGGTGGGAAGCAGCAGCAGCAGCTGCTCCGTTGCAGTCGAACCGTCGGGCTTTGTAGAGGAGAAGGGGACGAAAAATGCTGGTCATTTGATAGGAGAGGGTCAGTGTGAGCTCGTTGGGTTCATTTTTTCTTTTGGGGAAGTTGAAGTTCTGTGTACTTTATGTGGTAATTGTATGCTGTTGTTTTGTTTAGTAGACAGGGACAGCAGCCAGGCACCTCAATGGAAGAAGCTGAGTTCTGTGGAGCTTGGCATCAGGAGTTCGATGATTTCGAAGCCCACGAGAGTAGTTCTGAATGCGTTAAAGAAAAAAGGTAAAGGCTTTGTGGGGATGTTCTCAACTTCATGCGCAATTCAATATGTTGGTTGGTTGAAGTAGCTTTAGTTGCTAAAGGTGGTGTAATGTAAGTAGCCGGCATCAATGTATCTGTTCCTATGCTGCAAATGATTAGTTGATAGAAGAATGATGGCAAGGCAATGTACAATTTCAACTAGGGCAGCATAAATTTTGCGTATTTCCTGATTGTGAAAGTTGCACACAGGCCGTTGGTTTGTGCATGGACATGATCTCACATTTTGTTGTAGGTTATGAGGTATATCTGGTAGGAGGCTGCGTGCGGGATCTTATTTTGAAGAGAACTCCAAAAGACTTTGACATTATAACCTCAGCTGAGCTCAAGCAGGTTATCTTTTTGGATAATTGGTTGATTAAGCACTGCATGGCAGCTGCGAGACTGTGTATGCCTAGAAGATGATACTAAAGGCTGTGCTTTAGAAACTATTGATCGAACACGGTCTTGCTAAATTAAATTGCATAGAGTGTTGGACACTTGCCTAATCACCATTCATGTCTTCTTTGCTTTGATATTAATATACGATAAGAGTCATACCCTCCCATTCTTACGGCGTTGCCCTATCTTTAATCTCTGTTCTTCTTTCTGTCATGTCCCTAATTTTCGTAAACCTTGTTTACTGTGTATTCTGTTATTCCACTTAATGGGCAAAGGTTCATTTGATGATAATACAATATTTTGTTGGATGGTTTCTTAATGTGCTCATGATGAGCTTAAAGTGTTAAAACCTTTAATACAAACTCCAACATTGACAAAAAGTAAGATCTTTAGACCAAGTTTTCTTTTTTTAGAGAGAGAGAAACAGAGAGCATCCAAACTGTATTGAGCATGCAACAAGCACAAACTTCTGTATTACTTCTTAAACATTTTCAACCAAGGTCAACTTTTGATGACCCAATCACTTCGCGATCTTAACCTATTAAGTCTGGACAAATTGTGATATTTTTTAAGTGTTAAAAAACTTAGTTGTATCTCTTTGACCAATATAACTGAGTTCTAATCTATGTTGTAATAGTGACTGAAAATTAACGCATGTCTTAATGGGATTCATAAATATATCTATTGTAGGGTATCCAAATGGATGACTCAGAGATAATGTAGATCCGTAGGCGTACAACTTTGGTAGCTTGGCAATCCATAGGCTTTGAGGTTTGTTACGAAGACTTGCTAGAGGATTGGATCCAAATAGTGTATAATATGTTCATATATGCAATACAGACTGCTAATATGGAGTTATATTCTCATAAGCGTGATTGAGGATAATGTCGGTAATCTTATGGTTTTTGTGTAAAAATGAAACTACCAATTGTCCTCTTATGCTTTTGGTTAAAATTCCAGCCACTTGGAAAATGTTAGGACTGCTTAGCCTGCCTAAGGATGAAATGTCTTTGTGGCCATGATGGGGTGTTGGTTTTTCCTCCATTATTAGGGGCAATTTTAGAGGGAAAATTACACTTAAGTCCTAAACCTTTTGCTAGAGATGTAGTTGACTCTTAAACCTTTTTAATTTCTAAAATGTAGTTATAAATCTTGTTTAGAATTTGCAATTTAGACCTCCCATCATCAATGTCCTTGATGTTTTCTGCATGGCATCTTGTAATGGGTGCTGGATTGGGATGAAAATGATGTAAGGGTTACGTTTGAAAATTTTAAAACAATTTCAAATTACTTTGTGCAAATTAAAAGGCTTAGGACTTTACTTCTAGTGGTAATTATTGTTAATTTGGTTACTTCATGCTAATTTTTCATTGCTAAAAATGTTAAGATGGTTATTTAAAGTTCATTCCTCAACTGACTTAGGTACGAAATACCTTTTCAAGATGTGAAGTTATTGGCCGACGGTTTCCAATATGCCATGTGCATGTCGATGAAACTATCATTGAGGTAATACTGGGTTAAATTTTGTTTGTACCATCCTTTGTCAGCAAAGTGGAGTACTATATGCATCTTTTTCTATTGATTATTTTCTGGGATAGGTTTCCAGCTTTAGCACCTCTGGAAGAAACTCTTTTGGGGGGCTCAGAAACAATGTCAAGAGACCTCCCGGCTGTGGTGAACGGGATTTTATGCGATGGAAGAATTGCCTTAAGCGGGATTTCACGGTCAATGGGTTTGTTGCTTGAATCTGACTTGGAGTCAATTATGTTATTGCTTTGGCAGTACATGTAGATGATCTATGATGTCACTTCTATTGATGAGATTAATTCCTAAGAAATTTATTTAAGATATCATTTTCTTTATGCAGATTATTCTTTGATCCCTATGCGAAGATAATATATGATTATGTTGGGGGAATGGAAGATATTAAGAAAGCTAAAGTATGCAAGTGGCCAGAAGTTATTTTAATCTGCGTTACTTATGTTAAAAATCACTAAACTGGCGAATCTCATAAGGAGTCCTTGCTTGTAGGTGCGAACAGTAATACCTGCAAATCTTTCATTTGTGGAAGACTGTGGTAAGTCTTCATCCTTTTTGTGATGTTCAAATTGCTGGTTTGGAAGTTGTAGTTGACTGTAACCTCAAGAGAGATATCTGACTTCTTTACCATTTTGTACAGCTCGCATTTTACGTGCATTTAGAGTCGCTTCCCGTTTGGGATTTCGTTTTACTAGAGAAATAGCTCTTTCTCTGAGGGTCTTATACCGTTCTGTGTTGAGACTTGACAAGGTATATCAGTTTCTTGTCTTCCATGGTTTAGCTACTCTTACTTGAATCTCATGCTCTCTGGCATCCATTTCTCCAGGGCAGAATTCTCATGGAGGTGAATTATATGTTGGCATTTGGATCAGGGGAAGCTTCTTTGAGATTGTTATGGAGATTTGGACTTTTAGAATTGCTTTTACCCTTCCAAGTATGCAGTCTCTCTCAAGGTTTTGTTAATCTTCAAGAACGAATCCTTTTTCACATCTCTCCTTGTAATGATGTTCTAATCAGCTCAATCATACAGGCATCGTACTTTGTTTCCCAACGTTTCAAGAGACGCGATAAAGGATCAAACTTGCTCCTGGTTAGTCTGGGTCTGCACTGTTCCCTTGTATTTTTCACACAGCCAACATGCTTTAGAATGTTTTGTCATATAGTATCCTTTTAATCTAACAGTCAACTACAAGACAAAATCTTGTATTTGGAAATCATATATCCTCCTAATTAGAGTTTGAGTATAGGATTAATATCACGTAAAACCTCAAACTGGTACGCTTGTGACAAATTTATCACAAACTAATTTTTTGACCACCAAAAACCCTAAATTAGTACATTTGTGACAAATTTACTGACCATTACTTTTAGTTAAATTTTACCATCAAATTGCTGAGATGGATGATAAGTGACAGTTGATGAGCGTAATAGTTTTTGGTTTTACCCTCCATTTGTTATAGGTGTACCAATTTGTAATTTTTCATAATATTAATCAAATTTATCAAAAACTAACGGAGGGTAAATTTGTCATAAATGTACTAGTTTTAGGTTTTTGGTGGTTAAAAAATTAGTTTTGGATAAATATATTACAGGTGTATCAATTTGGGGTTTTTTCATGGTAATTAACCCTTATATATACTCATTTTCATCTCAGTCATTGTCACTTTGTCTCTATTGCAGTCACTCTTTGCCAGCCTTGATAAAGTGGTAGCACCTGATCGACCATGTCATAGTAGCTTATGGTAAGGTGTTTCAGCAACTCAGTCTAATATATGAGGAACTTGTAGCATAAAGCTAAGGACTCACAGAAGCTGCTTCTTAGAGATCTTATTGTTTGCACCTTCAATTAGGCAATTTTAGCTGTGCTTATCATCATCATATGTCACTGCTTTAGTGAACATGACTGAAACGTGATTGCACTGCATGAATGCTTGAGTTTCTTCCCTAATCTTTTGGCTCTGAATGCTAAATCTCCTTTTTTTAAGATAAAGGAGATTTAGCACCTGTTAGCTCTCTCTCTCTCTCTCTCTCTCTCTCTCTCTCTCTCTCATGGACAGTATGACTTGGTGATTCTAATATGAATATGCTTTAGCTGATATTGTGCTAGTTGAGAGGCGAGCCTCCAGATCACCGTTCGTATTTGTACTTCATTGCATTATTTTTCTTGTGATGTATAACATATATTTCTAGTTAGCTTGATTGCTTGGACACCAGAATGAATTATTTCGAGCTGCCTACAATGTACTATTTGTGTTGCTGTTGCAGGTTAGCTATATTGGCATTTCATAAGGCTCTTGTTGATAAACCACGGGACCCTTTGATTGTTGCTGCATTCAGCATTGCTCTCCATAGCAGTGGTTCTTTGTTGGAAGCTATAGAAATAGCCAGAGGAATCAATCAATCACATGACTCCAGTTATATGGAGCTTCAGGAATCTCCAGTGCTTCTCTCAAAACTTGCAATGAGGGATGAAGTTGTTGATCTTGCTGCATCAATCAAGGACATATTATTCAAGATGACTAGTGTACGTTATGTTTCCCAAGCAATGAGCATGTACCCCCAGGCACCTCGCACTGATTTGGTAAGAACCCAATTTGTCATTCAAAGTGGGTGTTAAATATTAGTTGTTGCAAAAATCTCCCAGTTTAGATAAAAACAAATAAATGCACCGGGTGAGATGTTAATCTATTGCGGCACTTTGGTTTGTCTAAACCATCTGGGGAAAATGTAATCTTTCATGAGATCTCATATAATTTCCCTCTTATCATTTTGCTGTTTATAGTCTGTGTTATTTCAGTTATTGCAATATTAGGAGTCCTTATCTAACAGCATCCCTTACTTTTCTCTTTCTTTAATATTTGTCAACTAACTTAAAATTCTCGGTGTCTGTTTTACAATTAAGGTTTTTGTTCCGGAGGCCTTGCTACAAAGGACATGCAGGATATTTGATTGTGTCCGTAGGGGCATGGAGTGGGGAACTGTGCCTAGGCAGTTACAAATTGACTATGATTCCCTGTCATCGGGGAGCTTGGAAGAGGTTCGTCGTACATTGGCAAGGATTGTTTTTGACACAGTGTATCCAAAAAAGAGAAGAGAACGTTCTTGAGGTACACAGCTCTCTACTGTTATTTTCTCCTCTGGACAATATATCTGTGGACATTGATTATCAGTGGCCCTTCAAAACAAACTCAAAGGATGACACATTGCAAGTTGCTGGAAAGGGCATCTCGTTGCTCAAGGTCCCCCATTATATGGCAAGTTGCTAACTTAGGAAGTTTTTGTCATGTTAAAGAATAGATTTGTCTTATGCATCTAAAGTCCAAATTCATGGATACTTTGATGTGTTTGTAACCTCTGAAGGATCAGAATAAGATGCGGTGGTTCAGCATTAAGTGGTTTACTGAAGAACAGTGATCATTTCCGGGATTGTATGCTCCCCTGGAGAATGCTGGGAACAGATAGAGAAACAAAGCATATTGTCATGGGAAACATTTTTTACAGTGAACAAGTCATGTATACTTTATATGGTTCTGTTACTCTTATTGCATCGAATGTGAGCTGTCCATCAGAATAGTTAGAAGAACATTGATTTGTACCCTCTTTCATTCATGTTCCGCTTCTGCCTGACGTGAATCAGCGCAGGTCTAGATGAATTTTTGCCCTCGGTATATACCAGGATTTGTAACATAAAAACAGTGAAGATGTTGAGAAAAATTTCCACTGCTAGATACTAAATCAATAGAGCTGTCTCCAGAAGGAAGATGCCATCTCGACATTTGTACTAGCAAAAGTAGTTTATTGTGTACTTTATAATTCAACCAGCTCCCGCTTTATTTGAGCAGATCATCCTTTATTCTGAGTACAGGGAAAAGAGATTCGAACTATATTCAAGATCAATTGTTAATTATGTATGTGGGAGCTAGTGTTGCCCTTGACTCTATGTGGCACAAGACAATTCTGGGAAAATTTTGTTGGTGTTGTACTCTGTAATGTGGCGATGCGCCTCCTGTGTCAGATGTATACCATCCCAGCTTATGAACTCATTTGGGTTGGGGCAAGCCGTGACACCCGTTGATCCGCACATTTGGGAGAAGTTGAAGTTGTATGACCCACCAGTTCCGCAACAAGCTTTCAGAGCCGATTCCGGGTCGAATCCTACAACGACAAAGCAAGAAATCATCCCATCCCTGTTAAGAATGGAGGTTGACAGCATAGCCAAAGCAATAAAGTCTATGAGAGTATACGGCGAAGCAAAGATGGCGAAAGCAGATGTTTTTACCTAGATGGGAGGCTTGGTCGAGCACATACTTATAGCCATTGTAGTAGTCTCCATAGAGTATTGTTGCTTGAGGTAATTCGCGTCTAAGCTTAGCAAGTGCGACTTGAACGTGAGTGTTGCGGAATTGTGAAAAGGCATTGTACGCTTTTAGGCAACCTTTGTCGTCATATGTGTCTGAATCGTTGCTCTTGAAAAGGGTCAGGTATATTGGGGAACAACCGATGGCAAAGTCTCCGAACACCACTACTTTGGATGCACCCATTTTAATGAGTTCCTGCACTTAGAAGAGATGTCTAGTCATAACTAAATTTATACCAAATTCTTTAGTTCTGTTCCGTGTATAAATTTCATTAGACATTAGGGGAAGTTAGTTTTATGAGACTTGTGCTGGAAAATTTGGGTAAATCATGCAGGCAAAGGCAGTTCAACAAAGAAAATACGAAGTTTGCTAGTTTAATCGGGTATTTCATGAATTCGGGGTTTATCCATTCAAGACAGGTGTTCGTCAATAGGGGGAAAAGAGAACACCGTGTTCTAGATGAATCTTACCCTTGTGACATTTATGGTTTCTTCAACCACGGGAGGCACATAAGTCATGACTTCTTGAATAGATTTCCCATTGAGGAAAGAATAGAGGAAGTCATTGCTTCCCATCTCCCCAACAATCACAAGAGATCTCTTCAACTTCTCTCCACACTCTGCCACAAAATCGCATGTCCAGATCAAGATGGTGATCACAGCAGCACCAGTCATACAGTAATCAAATAATAGGGCACAGATCAGGCAAAGTCACTGGACATGGAATGGAGAGTCGCAGCGTACCAGTTTTCGACCTGCAGGTTGAGTTGAGATAGTTTCTGAACCAGTTGAGCTGGAGGCGCAAGGGAACATCAGAAGCCGACACGCTGACGTTTCTTGCAGCATAGAACGAAGAGTTGAGGACCGTGCTTCCGGCGACGGCGAAGTTGACTCCATGCTCAAAGGAAAGATTCTTGCCCAACGAGGGATTAACAAGAGGGAGGCCAAGAGCTATGGCTGCAAAATGAAAGGGATCATTTTAAACCCTAGGTGATCATCAGTATCGTACTTTTACATGATATCCATTTTCCGGGGAGGGTATTGAGTTATTTTGATCTTTGTACCGAAGTAGTCGACTATGAGGCGGCCGTCAGAGAAGCGACCAGTGGGCTTGCCGAAAGTCTCGCCGTAAGGGAGACGAGCAGCCTGGGAGCCAGAGCCGTTTGGTCCCACGATGCGGATGAGGTTGCCGGTGTCGGAGGTCGAGTCCCCAAACTGGTATATGGCGTCGATCGGACAAGGACGACGAGCGGCTACGCCATGGACCCGGCCCGCGGAGGACAACAAGAAGGACGCGAAGGTGAGGAGAAGAAAATGGAGAGTGATCCTTGAGGACATCATGGTGGCGTGGATGGCTTGTCCTTGCATGGAGAGGACTGGGATGTTTGTCCGTATGCCTTGTTGGGAAATCGTTAAAGCTACGAATATTTATACATATATAGAGAGAACTTATTTCTTCTTTTGACTTGTAGCCCACATTATATATAGCTCTCGAGACGAAAGAGTAGCTTAGAGGTTTTAAATTCGGCTTCTCCCACCATTTGAAGTCAAACGAAGAGGTGGGATCAGTTATTAATAGTTTTGCTAATGTTACCGTTGACTTTGATTTATGTAATTTTACTTCAAAGTTCTCATCATTTTCATTTGAGAAAATAAGATAAATGATTCATAATTTTTTAAAATATGTTTAATATGATTTCTGAATTTTAATCTAATATGTATTGTGATTTATAAGCTATGTAGCAAAGACTGACACGGACTTGTGCACGAGTGTCCGACACAACACAACACGTCGACACGTCATTTTAAAAAATAGAGAATTCCGACACGTTGCGACACGTTGTATATTAAATGAATATTTTATTTTTAATTAATTTGATTCAAATTTATAAAAAAGAGCTTATAATAAATTTATACTAATAATATTAACAAATCAATTCATTTGAAATTCAAAAGATATATTCATAATTAATGCGAAACATTTTTTTAATTTTAACAAAAGTTATTGATGAAACTAAAAATTAATAAGAAATTAAAAATTCAATTTATTTAAATAAATCCATGATTTTCTACAATAACCAAAATTTATCATTATTCAAAATTTAATATTTTTATTTTTCGAAATCATTTTTTAATTTCATTTATTTAATTTTCCGATTACAAAAACAATCCCCAAAATTCAGCCCTTCTTTCGTTCGTCCTTTTCCCTCCACCCCCACGTTTATTTTACTTTTTCCGTCCCCCACTTGACAGTGACAGGTGAGCTGTCACTTCCCACCCCTCTCTCACGCCATCAGACCTCCTTTCTTATTTTCTTTTTTTTTTTTTTTTTATTTCTTTATGAAAAACCCTAGCGAACCGCGGAGCTCTCCTTTTCCCTATCCTCCTTGCCGCGCCGCACGACCCCCTTCCCTCCTCTCCTCTTCCTCTCGTCGCCGATCCATCGCAACAGTGGCGGCCCTCACGTCTCTCTGGCCGTCTCTCGCCGTCGCGGTGATCCGTTCGTGGCTTCGTCTCGCCGGCGGGAGTTTGCCTTCTCTCTTCTTTCTCTCTGTTCGGCTCTTTCTCTAGCCGTCTCTCGCCGTCGTGGTGGTCCGTTCGTGGCTTTGTCTCGCCGGCGCTCGCGGCCTCTGCTCCCTCGCCCTCCCTCACCTCCACCCTCCATCAGTCTTCCGGACACGCGTCGACACGAGTGTCGATAAAAGTTGACCGCGTGTCCAAGCGTGTCAACGTGTCCGACACGACACGACACGGAAGCACATGTCCGTGCTTCATAGTTCATAAGCATCTAGTTTATGTAATACAACCCCTGAACTTATGGTACATCTTCAATTTAGTTTTTGAACTATTTAAAAATATTCAATATTATCTTTAAACTTTAATTAATGAAATGACAATTTTGAATATTTACATATAATTTAGAAGCTAAATTATATATATACAAAAAAAACTTCAAGTTATACAAATTAAAATTTCAGGGTCACACTATATATTGAGTGAAAATTCGAAAATCATATTACATATTAAGTTAAAATTCAAAAATGATTCATGTCATTATCTTTTTTTATTTTAAAGTTTTTAAGCTAAAATTCAAAAATGATTTGTGTCATTATCTCTTTTTATTTTAAAGTTTTTAGAATCATCGTCGCCCAAGCTTGTGACAAAGAGACCCATCCTGACTGGACCTCTAGGAGAAAAGTATTCGCCGGATAAGGAGACACGAAAGTGACGGTGTCCAGCGGGCAATCGGGGAGGTAACCAACTTTGAATTCATGATGAGTCATTTGTCCCTTACCATTGGGAGAGAATTTCGTCACGTCGGTGAAAAGAACAAAATTGAATGCTCTCAATTGATTGGATTGGCACGCAATTTTTTTGAAAAGAGCAACGAGTTGCGCAAATCAAACTTTTTCCACGTGATTACTCAATTGAGTTCGTGGATAAAAGAAGACGAAGAATTCATTAATTTGACAATTTATTTTTTTGGCCACTCCTTGAATTGGCAGTTCTTTTTATAGGCATGTAGCGTACTTCATGTAATGTTCGCGAGACTATTACTTTTAAGCTTTGACGATCCCGTGATCCGAATCACAGCCAAAGGAAAATCGCAATCCAAACATGACTGAGCACAAACAATAGGAACTTCATATTTAGATCATTCGACCGAGACTTGTGCCAGTGTCTTTCCTAGCTCAAAATCCTAACGAGATAATCCGTGACGTGGGATAATTATTTTTAATCAATGACGGAAAAAAAAAAACATATGTTTGAAAAGTAAGTTGAATCTAGGATAGCTTTCGGGGGTCTCTTAAGGTTACAATTCAACTACAAGCGCACGGGGCAATTTTTTCTTTGTCGTGTGACAGTTGGCCACAATACTTGGAGTATTCCATTGTTCAACATCTTCTTGATGGTTTTGGTCCTTGGAAGATCAATCAAAACAACGAATATTCCATTCTCTTCTTGTTCTCAGCCATTCGACTCATTCCTTTTTTTCTTCTCTCTCTTGCTGGAGGGCGCAAATAACACTATGGATTTTATGAGTGCCCTAAAGGTGTGTTAAGAAACTAATTAAGGAGATTTTAAGATTTTCAATATGCCGATTGTTCTCGTGTAGGTTACGCATAGTCTATACTTTTTGTAATTGAGTTATTCTATTTAAAAAATGTTTGACAAGTGACCCAGGCACTTGTCGACAGCAAGAGTCTAATGTGATATCCATTGTTGGTCTTCCTTGCTTGGTCAAAGTAAAACACTCTTGAGGTGCAATTGAGCCTGGAAAAGTTTCTGTGAATTCACAAGAGGATGATGAACAAGAAGCTGTTTTTGGTAGTTTCTCAGAAACTGGCTTTTATCTAGGCAAGGCCTTCATTATCAAGAAACGTCTTCTCTAAAACAACTTACGGATGCGGTACAGCAAAATCTGCAATAAAATAATACTATAAGTAAGATTACCATTTACACTACTCCTAGAGAGAGAGATATATTATTTCTATGCTCTTTTCCTCAACTCCTCTCAACGATGGAGTAGTTTGTACTTTGTACGGCTTCTTCAAAGAGCCGGCCCAGCACTTTCCGCAATTGCCCTAGTTCCATTAGGAACCGGGGCAACAAGTTGAACGGCATAGCTCATTTGGTTCTTGCCCGACTTGCCTAAATTTGGTTTTATCTTCCGGTTGGGCAGTCCTGGATAGACTTCCTACGTCTGATCAAACTTATACATCCATGGATGATATCTCAAGTTAGTGAAGTTGGCAATCACGCATATTCAACATTACTGTATGGGAATATTGTTCAAAAAGTCATAAGTCTATTACATGTCTACCAATATAATCTTATATTTAGAAACATCGCCCCTCTCTCTTCCCTTTTCCAGAATTGTCTTCATTAGCCCACATTTGTTTCTGGATTACTGTCCTTTCTCGGACATTCTATATCAGAAGTATAATAAGTAGCTGAAAATGCATGAGGAGGTAGTTGGGCCTTGTGGTGTGTAGCTTCAGCTAGTGGTCGTTGGAACTAGTGGCTGTAGATTGTTTTGTTTTTTTTTTTTTTTTGATAAAATGTAAGAATATAATAGCTTGAACCAACTATACAAAAACCGGCGCCGAAAACTTGCACTCAAATAACAAAAGTTAATGAGTGGAAGGGCGCCGGCACAAAACAGCTTACAGCAATAAGAACAAAAATGGAAGGCCAACAACAGTTGACCACACAGAAACACCTATACAACAACCAACGACGACCCAACTATGAATGCCAACAATCAAAGCGGACATATGGAGTGGAAGCCGAGAGAAGGTTGATGCAGGAAAACGCCAGGCAAAGAAACACTAGTAGGATGCATTAGGCCGACAAGGCATTGGAGAAGATGGAGGGGTCGAGACCCCAAGATCTCTGGAGTCTCCTATTCCTTGCATTGTTAGGCACATTGGTAAAAATGAGCGCCTTATCTCTGACTACCTTAATGATATGGTTTTTCATAGCCGAAATCTCCAACGTTTCGCCACGGAATATTAAGCTATTCATTTTCTTCCAAATAAGATGACAAATCGCTCCAAAAGAAAACCGAGCAATGCTATGGTAGAAGTCCTTACCCAATAAAAGCTTCATCGCCCAAGCAAAATTGTCTGCCCAATGCCTATTACGCCAAGGAATGTTACATCTTGAGGCTCAAAAATAAGCAATCGTAACTGAAACGTGGCAATCAAAAAACAGCTGGTCTATGGAATATGGCGTAACATTACAAAACGCACATAAGGCATGATCAATTCTTCCATACGAGAGAAGAGACACCTGAGTAGGCAAGCAATTCTTCACGATAAGCCAAAGATGAAATTGAAATCTGGGGGGCTAGAGCATTATCCCAAACAAAAGAAGCCCACAATACTCGGTTCTTCTTACTTCTAATGGTCTCCCAAGCTGAGCCCATCGAAAAAATGCCAGAAGAATTTCCACACCAAGAGAAACAATCCGCGTTAGAGGAAAGAACCGGCACAGAAATATCCCAGCACTGCAACAAAAGCAAAATTTTCCACTTCTGTTAGAGATAATTTGCTTGGAGAATCGGTGGATGAAGGCTGTAAATGGGCTGGCCTTCTCCATTTGTGTACACGCCCAAAAATAGAAACATATAAAGAGAAGTGTTGAGCAGTGTGCGAGTGGTGTTGGGTCCTCTTATAATATTAAGAGCGTTTATTTTAAAGGTTAATACAATGAAACCCCCTAATTAGTATACTTGTGATAAATTTATTTCAAATTAATTTTTTTATCGTAAAAAACCTCAAACTGATGAATTTTTGACAAATTTACTTAAACAAATTTTTTAACTACTAGAAACCCCAAACTGGTACATCTGTGATAGATTTATACTTCATTAATCTACGTATATTTAGATTGATATCATGAAAAATCATAAACGGGTACACCTATGACAAACAAAGGGTAAAATCCCAAATTAATACTCCTATAAATTGTCATGCGTCACCTAATTGTAAGGTTTCACAAAAATTAACGAAAGGTAGATTTATCATAAATGCACCGATTTTGGGTTTTTCATGGTATTAACCCTTATTTTAATTAGGCATCCACTCAATTCTCAACAAGTGGCATCAGAACAAGGCAGTCGGGGACTGTAAACCAAGCACTCAAAAGTCGTAGTATGCGAAGACAATGGTCAAGGACCATTATACATGAGTAGACGATCAAAGATCAGAGTATGCTGGAGTTCTACTAGTGTACAAGTTAAAGATTGTAAAGTCGGTTTATTTGGGATCAAGCTTACTTTGTAATGTCGAGCATTACAACCAAGTCATGATGGTGGACATTTCAAATTTGGCAAGCAATGTCAAGAAGCTCAACAACTCCAATTATAGTAATAGGATAATAAGAAAGTGGTGGCAACACCTCACTAACCACAAACAATGACAAGTAAAGAAAATAAAACATTAAAGTGGGTGAGGCTCTTATGCTCTTGTTGTCACCATAAGCATAATAACCCCAATATAGGCATCGGATAACTTGGCGGTATTGTTCGCAAGGATGAGCGTTGCCAAGCTACAAAGGTTAGAAAATGAGATCCTCTCAATCTTGTAACAAGATATGATAGTAGAGTCGAAGTTAGATCTTTGTGTGAAGAAATTACAAAGTTAGATTCTCAAAATGCCATCTCTGAGACAAGAATGAGTATGGATGTAGTGAAAGAACGAACTTTGATCAAGTTAGAGAATATAATTGGCCAATCGAGAGGCTTTGAAACAACAGATGTCTAATGTCTTGGTTAAGGATGATAAAATTGCATTCTTTAGTAATAAAAGAGACTTCATGAGCCAAATGAGAAATGGTGCTGGCACTGAAGATGGAAAACAAATACTTGTGGAAAATGGAAGTGGCGACAGGAATGATGAAGCGCTCACTATGGGAGAGCTCGTTGATATTGCAATGAGGATAATGATGAAGATGAGAGCAACAAAAGGCGTAGCATATGATGCTACTAAATCTGTGGCAAGGTAGGACATATTGCTAGAGTTTGTTGGTTCAGGTGAGAGGAAGGAAACGCTGCAACTTTTATCAATGAGGAGACTGAAAGCAAAGAAGAATGAGAGTTCTAAGTTGCTATTATAGTAAAGGAACGAGAAGAACTCGAAACCGTCTATATCATTGAGTAATATAATTTAATGGCCCCTGTCACATCCACAAAGAAGACCAAGTCAAGAGAGAACTTGAAAAAGCAAGTACTAATGTCAACAAGTAATTGCGAGAAGAAACTACAAGAGATGTAGGAGATGAGGAAGAAGCTGAGAATCAAGAATGTGAAGATGGAGAGATGTTGAAGAAGAGGGATGAAATGCTTAGGAAGAAGGAGAAAGAGCTTTAGGCAAAGGAAAGAGAGCATAAGAAATTTAGACATGAGCTCAATATTTTGTGAAAGATCAAGGAATTCAAGTATGGGAGACACAAGAAACTTGAGATGGAGAAAAAGAAATATTGCCCAGAGAAAAAGCACCTGTGGTACAAGCGTCATTAGAATATTAAGAAAAGGAATCAAATGGTTGCAGACGAAGTCAAAGCAACTGAAGCGCGAAATGAAATTATGGATAGAAGACTTGACCACATGAGTATGTTGACTGAGGTAAAGGAAAAAGAGGCATTGCTAAATCCAAGCTTTACAAAGCCCAGTGGAAAGTTGAGCCGTAGAAGCAACTGAAGATAGAGTCACTAAGCCATTTGCATATGAAGAAGCTTCGCAAGGCATGAAATAGAGGAAGATAGCCAGAGAATTCAGAAGCGACATTGGCATGGTTGCAAGGTCTACGCTAAGAGAGGGGAGTCGGTGAGGGGGAGTATTGAGAAACACCGCCTCTCCTTTTCCATAATTTTCTTCACTAGCCTAGATTTTTCTAGATTATTGTCCTTGATTGAACATTCTGCATCATAGTATAATAAGTGACGGGATAAGTACACTAATGATGCCAAGTTGTGTACGGCGCTCACTTTGGTGCCAAAAGTTTCCATCGGATCACTTAAGTGCCAAAAATTTAAAAAAACGCTCACTTTGGTGCCAACTCCGATCTGGTTGACCGGAAATCCGATGTGGCACTTTTTTATTAATTTTTAAAGCTAATGTGGCTCACCGGAGAACACAATCAGCATCCTAACACCAAAACGATGCCATTTGGTATCTCCCCCAATTCAAAACCCTAATCTCCGGCCGTCGCCGTCCTCGACGGTCCTTGCGCTCGGCGGCCACGACTTCGACCCCGACCTCGACCCCAACCCCGATGATGGCCACTCAATGGCAGCGGCTCCGACCTCAACCCCCGATGGCCACTCAATGGCAGCAGCTCCGACCTCAACCCCGACGATGGCCACTTGGCAGCCACAACTCCGACCCCGACCTCGACCCCGACCGCGACGATGGCCACTCGACGGCTGCGGCTCAGACCCCGACCCCGACCGCGACGATGGCCACTTGACGGCTGCAGCTTCGACCCCAACCCTGACCTTGATGATGGCCACTCGGCGGCCGCAGCTTCGGCCCCGACCCCGACCCCAACCCCGACGATGGCCACTCGGCGGCGAAGTCGAAACCCTAATTTCAATCCCCAATGAGTTAAACGGTGTCGTTTTTGTGAGGCCATCCATGTAGGACGGCAAAACGACGTCGTTTAAGGCCTTGGCCGGAATCTTTCACCAGTGGCCGGAATCTTTCGCCGGTGGCACCAAAGTGAGCGTTTTTCCTCCGATTTGGCACTTAAGTGATCCGACGGAAACTTTTAGCACCAAAGTGAGCGCCGTATACAACTTATGATACCATTAGTGTACTTATCCCATACATGAAGTGGTATTTAGATCGTGTGGTATGTAGCTTAACTTAGCGGTACTTAGAATTAGCGGTTGTAGATTGTTTAACACGTAAAATAGAAGCAAAAATCTATACTTGTGTCAAAGATTATCTGCTGAGAGAGTTGGGAAAAAAGAGTTCCACAACTATTCGAAGTTGAACGAAGAGGCGGGATCAGTCTTATACAACGAGTTTTACAAATTCTACCGATAACTTTGATAACTTTGGTACGTTTTGATATTAACATGTTTTTAAGCTTCTTTTACGTTAGAGCTCCCATTGTTCTGATTTTAAATTTCTTTTTTTATTATGATTGCTTGAACTTATCACGAGTGATATGCGTTGTCTAGACTTGGATCTGTAGGTTGCTCTTTCACCCGTTCCATTGAACCGACCTTGACTAAATCTCTAAAAGAAAAGTCGTCACCCAATAAGGGAACACGAAGGTGATTGTGTCAAGTAATTGATCAAGACGTGGCCAAATTTGAACTTGTGATAAGTCGTTGTCCTTCACTATTGGGAATTTCGCTACACGTTGGTGAAAAGTACAAAAATTGAATGTTCTCGATCGGTTTCGATGGCACGCAGATTACTTAACAGAGGAACAAGTCGCGCAAATGAATCTTTTTGCCACGTAATTAGTCAATTCAGATCGTGGGAAAACAAAAAGGGGTTCATCAATTATACAGTTTTCTCCTTTAGCCACTCATCTAATTGGCAATTTGATTTGAGATTAATTCAATTTAACCCCTCCAATATGCACGTGTCGCACTATATGTCATGTTCACAAGACTATTCTTTTCGAATTTCAAGGCCCCGTAAGGTGAAAAGAAAATCACATTCCGAACACAAACGATTCAAATTTCATATTATCATTCATCGAGGTTTGTGCCGTATCTTTCCTAACTCAAAATATTGATGGATTAATCCATGACTCGGAATGATTTTGTTTAATCAACGGAAAAGTTCTAATTATTTAGGATTACTTTGAGGTGTCTCTTGGGTTACAATTCAATTACAACCGCACGACTACTTCTTTATTGCGAAAAGTTTTTCTCTCTCGTTTATGCGAGTCTCTCTCTACCCTCTGGTAGCGTTGTCTTCTCCACAAACCCTAGATCTATTCTAAATCTCGGCAATCTTCCCCCTTTTTTGTTTCTTTTTACACAATGATTCACAAGTAAGAAAACCCCAAAGATGTTTCGGCCGATCTCGCTTATGCTAAGTGCGGTGGCCTTCTTTTCACTCAATAGAACAGTAGTTTCGGTCGTGGCTAAGTCGGCTGGAGTTCTTGCTTTCGAGGCTCGATCAAGGTAGGATCTCATCTTCATCTCGCTATATGTTGTTGGAGCTCATGGGGGCAGTAATATCGATTGGGATGTACTCTGTTTCTGTTGTTGGTGTGGTTATGATTCTGTCTCTGACCCTCTAGAATGAAGTCGCAGCGGATGATATTTATGGGAATGGGTCTAATCGGCTTATGGGTCCAGTTTTGATAAGGAAACCTGATGAAAGCAGTAATGAGTATATGTTTCAGTAAGATGTTTGGAAAAAAAGAAAAAGAAGAATTCGAGCAACATATGGAAATATTGAAAATCTGCAGTGTGACTCACCTTGCCCCTCTTCGTATGTGTTAATGCCGATGTTAGCCATTGCATTTCTTTCTAGCTTTTCCTTTCCTTAACCTTGTCAGACAGTATGGATAGTAAAGAAGAAAATGAGTTGAGGGTGGCAGCATTATGTAAACGACTCGGACATCTATGGTCTGAGGAAGATGTGGTAGAAGTAAGTTCGAAGATACCCTCACAAAAAAGAGATGAATGCAACAGAACAATTTTGGGTAAACTATACTCTAAACCCAATGTCAATTATCCTGCATTTCTCAGCACCATGAAGAAAGCCTGGAAAACAGAAGCAGTAGCGTGTGTACAAAAAGAACCAGGTCTCTTTTCCTTTGTCTTTCAATTAGAGGAGGAAAATGAGAGAGTTATGAAATCTGCACCTTGGTCTTATTCTAGCAATTTGCTTGTCCTTAAACAGTGTGGGCCTGAAATCCCAGAACACTGTTATGATTTTTCCAAAACAGCTTTTTGGGTAAGAATCGGAGGTATTCCCCCTGGTTGGAGGGTTGAAACAATTTACCATGATTTGGGAAAAAAGCTAGGCCAGGTCCAGGAAATCCAGCTCGAATCTATGGGAAATGTGCAGCAAAAAGGAGGAAGAGTTAGAGTGGAACTTGACTTATCTACTCCTCTGAAATCAGGGGCCATTCTGGATATCGGTAATAAATGGTTGTGGGTAGAATTTAAATACGAGAGATTACCTCATTATTGCTACTCCTGTGGAAGGATTGGTCACTACGCCCAAGATTGTCTAGAAATCCCTTATTCGGAATCACCATGGGCAGTGGATAAAATTGGTCCCTATGGACCTTGGCTAAAAGCAGAAGCAAGTGATCATAGCCCTTATTGAGAGGCTTTTTATGGAAAAATTGAAGGACTTATAGTAGAAGAAACCGTACCTGTAGAACCTTCTCCAGTTAGAGATCATGCTATAATCGCACAAGAGAAAGGGCCAGAAATGCAACTAGAAGCTTGCAACAAAAAGCGAGCAGAAAGTTCCATGGAGCAGGAGACCATGGAAGTACCTATTACAAATCAGAAGCCACCCAGAGATCATGAAAAAACATATCATTTGCTCAGATGCTCCCATACATAATCCCTTGAAAATAGGAAAAAGCAGCAAAAAGAATATGAAGGTGCAGAAAGCAAAGAAGCATAAATGTTTACTTGAACCAACTCCTATTCTCATAGATGATTCGAGCATGACGGAGACTCTAGTGAAGTTGCTCAAAGATGGAACAGATTAGGCTTTGGTGGGTAGCCCTAATAAGCCACCAAAGACGACATGAAAATTATTAGCTGGAATTGTCAGAGCATTAATTGCTCTTGAACGGCCCAGTATAGTTTTTCTTATGGAGACTAAAAACAAAGCAACGATGGTGGAGAGTATATGCAGAAAACTTCAATTTCAACACTTATTCCTAGAAAATCCAACAGGTATCACAGGGGGATTGGCGTTAATGTGGAATGAGGAAGTAACATTGAAAGTGCAAGGTAGTTCAAAACAGTTTATTGATGTAAATTGTATTGATCCAGCCAGAAAACTAGCTATGCATATCACTTTTGTTCACGCTTCCACAAATTTTGGAGAGATGATGCAATTATGGCAACAATTGAAGACATTGAAACCTCATAGTTCAACTCCGTGGATATGCATGGGGGATTTCAATGAGATTTTATATGTATGGGAGAAGGTGGGAAAAAGAGAAGCAGATAATAAAAGAATTGCAGCTTTTAGAGATATGCTCAATGAGTCATCTTTGATGGATATGGAAAGCCAAGGATGTGCATACACATGGGCAAACAACAGAGAAGGGGAGGATCTCGTTAAAAAAAGATTAGATAGGGTGTTACGTACCTTGGAATGGCGAATTATCTTTCATGAAGCAGAAATCCATGCCCTTCCAGCAATCGGCTCGGACCATAGCCCTCTTGTCCTTAGGCTGTACCCTGAACACAAGAAAAGAAGAAGAGAATTTAAAATGGAGGCTTTCTGGCTTGAACATGAAGAGTATCATGGTGTTATTAATCAAATATGGACCCAAACAGCTTCTCAACAGGCCATTTTTTTTTTTCAGAAAAACTTCAGGAGACCTAAAAAAAAAATTAATAAAATGGAGTCAAGAGAAGTTTGCCCATGCACCCAGTAGGATAAAAGAGCTAACTCGGACCCTAACAGCAATAACCAATCAGCCACAACAGCATACGAGCAGAAAGGAAGTGCAAAGTATCATACACCAGATAGACACACTGAGGAAGCAGGAGGAACAATATTGGGGATTGAGATCGCGAATTAAATGGTTAAAATTGGGTGATAAAAAATACACGATTCTTTCATGCCACAACAGTTTAGAGGAGGCATTGAAATCACATCACAATGCTGCAAGTGGAAGATAACAGGTGGTGTCGGGATCCAGGAGCAATTAGAAATCATATTCAAACTTTTTTACAGCAATTTATACAAAACAGAAGGGCAAAGAAATTACCAGCTAGTCTTAAGCCAATGCTTTTCTCCTATTGATGAAAGTATCAATGCAGCTCTGGTGGCCAACCCCACGATGGAGGAAGTTCGAGTAGCAGTTTTTCAATTGGGAGCCTTGAAAGCACAAGGTCTTGATGGTTTCAATGGGCTTTTTTTTTTTTTATCAAAACTCGTGGGAAACTATACAGACGAACCTGCTCCAGCTTGTACAGAACTTCTTCAACACGGGTACTCTGGATCCTCATTTAAATCAAACATATATTGCCTTGATTCCCAAAGCGAAAAATCCTGAGACCCATAAGTCAATTTCGACCCATCAGTTTATGCAATTTCAGTTATAAAATTATCTCAAAACTACTAGCAAACAGATTGAAAAAGTGGCTGCCAGAGATAATAGAACCTAACCAGAGTGCATTCGTCCACGGTAGACAAATACGGGATAACATCCTAGTTGTGCAGGAAGTGTTACATTAGCTACGCATCACCAAAAGAAAGAAAAAACATCAGGCAGTACTCAAATTAGATATGCCAAAAGCATATGACAGAATAGAATGGGATTTTGTTCAAGATTGCATGCTGAAAATGGGTTTTTCTGAGAAATTGGTGGCTCTAATAATGCAATGCATAACAACAGTGACTTTCAGTGTCAAACTCAATGGAGAACCTACCCCTTTTTTCAGCCCATCCAGAGGTCTCAGGCAAGGAGATCCCCTGTCACCTTATTTGTTCATCTTAATCACAAATGTGTTAACATGGCTAATGCAAAAAGCAGTCGTGGAAAGCAGCATAAAAGGCATACAACTAAACAGGTCTTGCCCTAAGCTATCTCACCTTCTTTTTGCGAATGATGTTATTTTTTTCCTAGATGGCACTATAATGGAATGTCAGAATTTGACACTTACACTTAATCAGTATTGTTATGCAATGAGGCAAGCTGTAAATTTAAACAAGTCAGGAGTTTATTTCGGTAAGAATTGTCCCTTACCACTCAAGAGGAACATGGCCCAAGAATTGAGAGTGCCTGTTTTTGAAAAGACAGGTAAATATTTAGGTATCCCTACAGAATGGGGACAATCAAGAAAAGAAATTTTTGCATGAATATTAGTCAAAGTAAACTCAAAGCTGGAGGGTTGGAAGGAAAAGTTACTTACCAAAGCAGGAAAGGAAGTCTTGATTAAGAGTGTGGTGCAGGCCATACCAACCTATGCCATGTCGATCTTTAAGCTGCCAGTGTCCATCTGCAAAGCAATTGAAAGGCGAATAGCTTCATTCTGGTGGCAGAAAGGAGATACAAAGAAAGGTACACATTGGAAGAACTGGGAAGTCCTGAAAAATAGAAAGGATGAAGGAGGGATGGGGTTTAAAGACTTACTTACCTTTAATCGTGCAATGATTGGTAAACAAGCATGGAGATTACATACTTCCCCGAATGCATTATGAAGCAAAGTTTTAAAGGGCATCTATTTTCCTCATGGAGATATATGGATTGCACAGAAGGGTCAGCGATCATCTTGGGGCTGGCAAAGTATGTTGTTGGGTCGAGACACCATCAAAGCAGATATCAAATGGTTAGTCGGGGACGGCAAATCAATTAAAATCAGGGAGGATAAATGGTTATCACAGGGGTTAATAGGAGGAGAAGTAAATCAATCAGAACCTACCATGGTAGAAGGTCTGATTAATGAGGATTCTCAAACTTGGAATCAGCCACTTATTTAACAGCTTTTCGAGGACAAAATAGCAAACGAGATTCTAGCCATTCCCCTGAGTAAAAACCCCAAACCTGATATCAGAGTATGGACATGAAACGGTAAAGGGGAATTTACAGTGAAGAGCGGATATAACAGGGCCCATTTATTGACCATCAGATTAAATCAAAACAAAGCCACTTGTTCATACCAGCCTCCACGTACTTTATGGACACAGATCTGGCGTCTCTCAGTCCCACCAAAACTTAGAACTTTTCTCTGGAGCATCTGTCAAAACGCTGTTCCCACAAGGGAGAATCTCTACAAAAGAAATATTACCCCAGATCCATTATGTCAGATGTGTTACGCGCAAGTTGAAACCACCGAACATCTTTTTCTTTTTTGCAGGTCGACTAAACAGATCTGGAAAGATAATCGTTTACAGGGAACGAACATTATGAAACAAATCAAGAGACTTGATCAGTGGCTACTAGAGGTCTTCGACTCAAGAAGGAAATTACCTGCTCGGGAGTTCATCGCAGGGGTTCTATGGTAGATCTGGAAGGCTCGAAACTCATGGATCTTCAGAGCAAAGGCTCCCAAACTAACGGATATCCTCGATCTCGCACAAACCCAGAATATCGCTTTCAGTAGAGGGTTGAAGAACCAACAGGACCAAAACACAACACAACACTTACCAGCGAGTTGGACACCACCGAGAAGTCGAGAGATGAAATTGAACGTAGACACCTCATGGGTTCCCGGTGAGTTCCTTTGTTCTGTCGCCGGAATCGCTAGGATGGAGCCAGGTGCGTCGTCGCCGGCTTCGCAGCAAAAGCTAGGGTTTCCTCAGCGTCTCACGCGGAAGCAGAAGCAGTTCTACACAGGATAAGCTATCTCAAGGACTTAAATTCTAAACATGTGCAAGACGCCATAAGTCAAGAAGTTCAATGGACTTGTGAAAGCGACAGCTTAGCGGTGGTGGAATTTGTCATGGGCCGGGCCGAGATACCTTGGAATTTAAAAGAAATTATTCAACGCTACCGAGAAGAGATATCCCTGTGCAACAACGTTTCAGTAACCTATTGTCCTCGTGATGCAAACAAAGCTGCAGATTGGCTGGCACACACACATCGAGCAAAGAAGCTTCCTCTAAATTGGGTGCATACACCCCCTCTACCTCTATGGGATATTTTATGTTCAGATTGTAATCCATCGTTGTGTTCTAAGACTACTTAATCGAATGCATATATTACTTTCAACCAAAAAAAAAAAAAAAAACATTACAACCGTATGTGGCATTTTTTCTTTGCCGTGTGAAGGTTATTCCAGGATACTTGGAAGTTGGAACGTTGCGTGGGTCGCTTCTTGATGGTTTTGGTCCTTGGAAGATCAACCAAAATAACGAGTATTGCATTCTCTTCTCATTCTGATTTCTCAATTTGCTCAAGGGCATCGATTGTCCTCTCGCACTTTATGCACGATTAATAGTTTCAAAATTGAATTATTCCAAACAACAAATCCTTTTTAAGTATTCCGGGACACTTCTCGCCAAGACTCATACCATTCTTGGTTTTCCTTCCTGGGTCAAATCGAGTAAATCATAGAATTTGAAAGGGGATACCAAGAGAAAAACAAAACTCGTACTTTAAGGAAGTTCATAACATGACTACGTATAGGCTCTTTTGTTAATTTCTTGGAAATTGGGTTGTCTCTAGGGAAGGTCTTAATTATCAAGAAACATCTTCTCAAAAATAACTTAATCATAATTAAATTAATGCTAAGTAAGATAACTATTTACACTAATCTTAAAACAAGAACTTAATGATTGATTCTGCTCTTGTGCTTAAATGTTAAGTTGACCGTTGTTATTCATGTAATCTTGATTGAATCAAATGACGTCATGACGTCGTGATTTGGTAATTTTACATGTTACCGCTTCTTCAAAGGGCCAACTCGATACTTTTGCAATTGCCCTAGTTTCCGTTAGGAACTGGGGCAACGAGTTGAGTTGAATAGGATCATCTAGCTCTTGCAACGGCGTGCCTGAGTTTCGTTTTATCTTTAGGTTTTGGGCAATCTGGGATAAGGCTTCCTACATACCCTCAAGTTGGGCAATCACACACAAATTCAAGCACTGCAGTGCTATTAAGAGTACATGGGATTGTCATTGAATTGGACTTGGAGCTTTGCTCAACTGGTAATTTCTCTCGTTCGAATTCCTTAGGCCGTATTTAACACCCGGATAAGAGGCATGATACAAATAGAATTCCTACTATCCCGTGTCCCCATATGGGACAAACAGGGATAAAAATCCAGAATAAGTTTTTTTGGTCGAACCAGAATAAGTTATTCAGCCGAGAAGTGGGATGGATCTAGATTGTTTTTAAGAAAACAAAAGGCCTACCACCATCCAAAATCTCACACCAATATGCCCATGACATATTTATTCACATTAGTATAAAAAATAAAAAATAAACCTGAAACTAGTGCATCCATGTTACATTTATCCCAAATTAATTTTTCTGTCGCAAAAATCTCAACCTTGGAACTTTTTTGAGTCAACGTAGCACGAGTGTACCAACTTAAGTTATTGTGTGATATAAAAATTTGTTTGAGATAAATGTAGCAAGAGTACACCAATTTGGAATAAATATGGTATGTGTATACTTGTTAGAGAATTTTTGTGATATAAAAATTAGTTTAGGATAAATGTGCGAAGTTCAACACTCTCTTAAAAAAAAAAAAAAAACAATGGCATTGCAGGACATTCCTCATGTCAGCATCACATGAAAAAATCATGTCCAAATTAGATGATAAATAAAAAAATTAGATGAGTCGTGCAGGTTCTTTAGTTGGGCTTTCTACACCTCATTTTCCTTGTCCTTGTTTTTTACGGCGGCTATTTTTGTTCTACACGTGTCATGTGTTGGTCCATATCATCACTCCGCTCTGTCGTTGGTTGAGATGGAATTGGTGCTGGGTTTTTTTTGGATTGCTGTTTCGCAGCTATACCCGCTTTCTTCTTCTTCTTCTTCTTCAAAGCACTCTTCTTTGGCTGCGCCCTTGATTCTTGAGTCGGCCCACCTTGAGATAGAAGTACCTCTGAAGTTCTCCCAGGCTATAAGAATATAGTGATATTGTCAACCAGATGAATTGAAATATAACAAATTAAATGCACATGAGGCCTATAAATCTTACATTCAAAATGGTCATTCCATGCGTTCATCCGTGTAAATCTCATAACCATATTGCCTTAATCTTTCCCAAGAGCCCCTCTTGTTCGTTGTGGTGCATCATTTTCAGCAGCAATAATCCTTGTAGCAACCTCGCACTTGTGCGGTTGCTCGTCTTATGATTTGATAAACACATAACAAATGTAAATTTTAGCCTATAAAAAACCAAACACAGCGATGTACAACTTACGGGATATTTTTTCTTGTTTGCTCAATAGTGGACTCGGTTGTTGTTGTTGCTGTCTTGCCCATTCTAGTCCCTATCCTGCACTTGAGCCTACAACGGGGGCCTTTTTTTGGCCCTTTAGTAGGCCTTACAACAATGGATTATATTAGGATTATGACCACGGTACTATCGAATAAGTACTGTAAAGTTACTAAGACCAAGAGGATACTTACCTTACAACATGGCTTTACTGTTTGCCCTTCGGTAGGAATTACACAAGGCCTTGTCCTCCCTTCAATAGGCCCAACAAAGAGGCCCAACAAGTAATTCGTCTTGTTGTTTCTTCAGCCCTCAATAGGAGCATTTCCCTAATCAGCCTACATTGACTTGCTCACAACCTTTTATACAGGGAGCATTTCATCTTTGATCCGGTCCTACTCATCCTTTGACTTGATGCCTCTTCCGCTATTTGCTTCTTCAGCGGTAAAGGTAGAGGACTTTCATGATTTGTTGGCTCCCAAAATTTGCTGCTTCGATAGGCTGCATCATGAATTGGTATGAAGCAAGGTATGAGCTTTTTTTGTACCAATCATGTAGGTAATCATCACAGGTTTTCTTTGCTTCATCTGAATAGCACAAATGGCATGGACAGGAATTCCATTCGGTTCCAGGCTCGCGTAGACACTTTCTTCCAGGGTTGACAACATACTTATCCTGATTTTGAATAATCTCATATCCATTATCTCCATTCCAAAGCTGGATGGCGAGAACCTACCCAAGCTTGGCCAATATTTGCATCCAATCTCTTCACAATCCTAGGGCCACAGTCTCTACTCCATTTTGTAGCCTCATCTCTTTGCCTATGCGCAGTCTAGTCATAACCATAACTCAAATATCATCAAGCATGCTGATGATTGGTTTACACACAGCCTCTAAATTCTACCATTGAAAGCTTCAACGAGGTTGTTATCAATGATATCACATTTGAAATCTTCGCTGAAGAAGGCTCGACACCATTGATCTTAGCTTACGTATGGAATAGTGCATCAAAACCCTCATTTGTCAACTGCAACAATCCTTGTTTGGCTAATCTGAAATCAGCCATATTCGTACTCTTTGCTATCTGCCAGAGCTGCTTCTGTAGCCTTTCTCCTTTGAAGTTCCTTGACCAGTTTGCATATATGTGCCTCGCGCACATTCTATGCTCAGCATGTGGCATCAATTCAGCCAATGCAGGAATAAGTCCCTATAAAAATTCAAACCAATAAATACAAGTCAAGAAAAATATGCAAGTGAAAAATTTTAAAAGGGGAATATATATTATAGATAAATGTGATATAGGTATATCAGTTTGAAATTTTTATTATATTAATCTTAGATAAAATTGTAATTTTTCCGGTGATTTTAAGGTTTCCAGACATCTTCTAGCGCCTCTTTAGTATTTCATTGAGAGAGATGTGAACTGCAGGAAAGTTATCATCCTAAGAAATGGACATTCCTCGAATTTTTATTTTTTTTTGGTCGAAGACATTCCTCGAAATTAGATGATAAATAAAAAAATTAGATGATAATTCACTCTCTAAAAGATCAAAATTCTACCACATGATTATTCAGTTTAACCTTTGCAAAATATTGCACACTTCTAGATAAATTGAGCAAGGGACGCGCATATGCTCAAACCCAAATCTCTCTCCACTCTTCCTCAACCTCCTCACTGTAGTTGTTCACTTGTGCCGTCTCGTACGTAGAAACAAACTACAACTGCCCCTTTGGAAGTTAGCAACATCTATAAATTGCAATTGCGACTTTGGAAGTTAGCAACAATCGTGCAACTAATCGCTAATCTTTGGCAACCTCTCTAGTTTAATAGGAAAGCTCCTGAGAGCGATTTAATTGGTGGATAAAATTTCAAAGGAAAATGTAAAAATGTATCTCTGCAGCATTCGTCAAGCCTTATTAAATGTGTTTTGGAAATTCAAAATTTACCAATCGAAATAAGTTAAGTCATTAAAACACGTATTTCTTTCATTCTCATAATATTTTGAAAAAAAACGTTCTTTCTATTTATTAGTTAACCAGTACCCTGATAGCTCTCTAGGATATTTGCTAAAAAAATTATTCTCAAAACCAAGTCATATTAGCTAACTGAACATCTTCTAGTTTGCTAACTGAACATAAGTAAATTTAGATAATTGAAAAACTAGGTTAAGTATTTCACATCATCTAATTCGAAAAAATTTGAAATTGATATTTATGTATTTTTGCATCCAAATTTGATGAAACTTTGACAAGCATAACTTTTCCATCTAATGTCTTATTGACTCAATTTTTGTACCTACGAGAAACCATTGACCCAATATTTTAAAAAATGTGACCTATTTTCAGAAAATAGTGTCGGGATTGTGAATTTTAAGAATTGGATTGAATGGATGGCCACAATATTTTCCAATTATGACAACGATTTAGAAGGGAGATAAAAGAGGTGTGCTTTCTGTATAGAGCATTGTCCCCAAAAACTATGATGTACTTGTGAATTATTCGATGGAATGTTAGAAGGAGAGGGATTCCTCCACAATATTGATGAGTTTGGAGATGCTCAAGATAAAGGACACAACATATCATATGATCCGTTTAATATATCTTTGTTAAAAAGGAGTACGATGAGGAGATTCATCGCAAGCCCTAAAATAAGTTCTTGACAATTGCGTGCAAGGGGATTAAGGAGGGCTTACAGAAGAAGAATAAGAATGAGCATCTACAATGAGCATCTACAACTTGAATTTCACGATGGATAATGACTTATGCAATTTATCGGCAACATCAAATTACACAAATCTTTCAACGTTGCTCGTGCAAAGAAATTACAATTTGATGGATTTTAAATAATTTTTTATTGTCTATCCAAAGATCCAGAGTCCGGACTTACATGGTATCTCAATCGTATCCTTTTCACCTTATTTTTCTTGTTTGACTGGTCTTAGGTCACTTTAATTGAATTATTGCGCGTGTTAAATAGAAATCTCTTCAAGTTTGGAATCACTAAGACCAATGTATTTGAATTGATTGTGCACAAGAATATATCGGGCGTAGTGGATTTTAGAACTAAGAACATAAGTGAACTCGAACATTGTTCAATAGAAAAATGGATATGTATTGACAACGGGATATTAGTTGTGTTTGAGGTGGAAGGACAGCTCTATCACTCCTCTTTTTTATAAGAACCGGGGTATGACAATTTTCATCTCTGGCAAAGTCTATACCTTTTTTACCTATAATGGCATGACTCTGTAGACTCTCGTCCACAAAACAACAATATATCACCACTTAGACTCAAATCCACCGACATCCACGAGCCAGAAACATCACAGAAGCTCTAGTTCAATTCCGTCCCAATGGGTGACCACAACACGACAAGCGACATCAAGTTGAGAGAGATGATCGCATCGGAGAGAGAGAGAGAGAGATATTTATAAGAAAATGTTAAAAAAATAATTTAGTGAAACAATCAGAGCATGAAACAATTAAAATTTGTAAAATTTCGATAAATATAACCACTCCACAATATTCAATAAGATATTTCAAGAAATAGAATAAGCACATATTTAATAAAAGGGAAAAGGCCTCACTAACTAAAAGTTCAAACGGCAAAAATCGGTTACTCATTAATTACATATATAAGGTTAACTAATGTAAATAATGATTTATTAAAAAAATATTTTATAATTTTTTGAAAGAAATTATGTCCTCACCCATAAAAGCAAATGATTAACCGAAATCCAAAGTATTTTTCTTAAATACTTTTCAGTGATCAATCAATTTGTGTGTTGAATCAACCATATGAAAACAAATAATTAGTACTCAATTTTTATCTTTTTGACCTTTTTGTCGGGACAACGCTATTTTCACCCCCATATATTACTATATCCACTCCCATTTACATGAAAAAGACAAACCTGCCCTTCTTACTACAATTACAATTTAAAGTGATGGCTCAATTCATTCTTTTTATTATTTACGATAGTTACCATAATTAAGCATTTCACATGTTTTATATTTAGCATATTAAAGAAAATTGCATTCTTGAATATTCTCATAATGTTTTACATACTTCAAGTAAAATCACTTAGCTAGTGGTAAAAAAAAAAAGACATTATTTGAATATAGTATAAAACTGACAAGTCTCTTTTTTTATTATTAATTTTTATAACAACTTATTTATTTGTTATCTCATTTATCTCAAAAGCTCCCTTTGTTAGTGAACTTTTTAATTAATTTCATTAGTCTGCAATACATATCGAGTCTATTTATTTAGCGTAAATATTCTGAAAAAAACTCCAAATTTGTATATTTATGACAAATTTACCTTAAACTAGTTCTTTGACCACTAGAAATCTTATACATCTTTGACAAATTTACTGCAAAGTAAATTTTTTACCATAAAAAATCACAAACTAATACACCTACGATAAATTTATCCTAAACTAATTTTTTGAAGACAAAAAATCTCAAACTGGTATACATGTGACAAATTTATCCTTCCTTAGTTTCTGTCAAATTTAAAGGTAAAATTCGTTAACCTAGATGACACGTGGTAACATATTATGGTGATGTGGCAAGTCCACGTGGAAGTTTATAGGGTAAATATTACGAAAAATCTCAAACCAGTATATCCATGACAAATTTTATGACACTCATGCAATAAATTTAAAGTACAACTATGACAAATTTGAAATTTTTTGTGGAATTAAACCTATGGATTTTCACGTGGACTTGCCACGTCACCATAATATCCACATTAGCAAATTTAATGGTAAAATTTGACAGAAATTAATAGAGAGTAAATTTGTTACAAGTATACTATTTTTAGGGTTTTTTGTGGTCTAAAAATTAATTTAGTATATCGCGGGTGTACCAATTTGGATTTTTAACGGTAAAAAAAAATAGTTTGGGATAAAATTATCACAAGTGTATTAGCTTAGAATTATTTGTGGTCAAAAAATTAGTTTATGATAAATTTGTCACATGTGTACCAGCTTAGAGTTTTTCAGGATATTAACCATTTTATTACCATATCAAAGGATTTATCTTTTTTCCTCATTATGCTGTTAGGATAGTTTTATAAAATGTTAGGGGAATATATAGGAATGCACTAAAAACATTATGCACACTAAGGTTCATTGTTTTTTGTTTTTTAACCGTTCATAGATGATAGGGTTAATCCCTTAAAAACCTAGACTAGTACACATGACAAACTAATTTTTTGACCACCAAAGACCTCACATTGGTATACTTGTAACACATTTATTCCAAACTAATTTTTTATTATCAAAATCCTAAACCAGTACATCTATAACAAATTTATCCCAAATTAATTTTTAAACCCAAATTAGTGCATTTGTGACTAATTTACCCTTTATTCACTTCCGTCAAATTTTACCATTAAGTTTAATGTGAATGACACATGTTGACATGTTATGATGACGTTGTATGTCCACATGAAAAACATAAGATTAATGCCACCTAAAATCTCAAATTTGTCATAGATATACCTTAAACTAATCATAGAAATAGGGTTAAATTTGTCACAAGCGTACCAGTTTTTTATTTTTGGTGATATTTACCCAATGAGTTCCAACGTGAACTTACCATGCCACCATACTACGTCATCTAGGTTAGTAAAATTAACCTTTATATTTAACAGAAGTTAATAGAGGATAAATTTGTTACAAATGTATCTTGGGGTTTTTAATAGTCAAAAAATTAGTTTTTGATAAATTTATCACAAATGTATTACTTAGGATTTTTTATGGTCAAAATATTAATTTTGGGTAAATTTTTTATAGGTGTACTAGTTTGGGTTATTGGTAATCAAAAAATTAGCTTAGGTAAAATTGTCACAAGAGCACTAATTTGGATTTTTTTGGGTATGAACCCTAGATGATATTATTTTTTGTCGATCCAATATAATGATATTTCACTAGCATTTCAAAAAAAAAAAACCTTACTTTATGTAATGTTTTGATTTAATTAAATTTCATCTATTTGACAATTTATCCATAAATATAATCCACAACATGGAAAAGAACTAGATTTTATGGAAATTTCTCTTTTTGACAAAACAAATTTTTTTCAAAGTAATTCTAACAAGAAAAAAAAATAGTGCTTTAATATACATGGAAAATTTACAATAAATAAAAAATAAACATATGAAATTCTTAATTATGATAAGTGAATCCTACATATATAGAAAAACTGAAAAGAAAAGGAAAGTAAAAAAATTTAGGACTACAAATTTAAAATGCTATTGACTGATAAAGGACAATTTTATCTTTTTGACGATAATGGGTTGGATTAAGTTATACGGGGAGTGAAAATAACGTCGTCCCTATGTTATTGACGTCATTTTCATTTTCGCTTCAGTATACTTCTTTTACATAAAATATATTATTAGTCTTATTAATGTCATCGTCAGTTAATAACAAAATTCATTTTAATGCTGTTATTTATGTTTTTTCTTTCTGTTTTGGTATTTTTATATATTTATTTTTCTCAATTATCTTAATTTTCTCATTATTTTTAAAGAAATCAATAGTAAAAGTAGGACTAGCAATTCAAATCATGTTGTGTTAATCATGTCATGTCAAACGGGATTTAACATGAATATGGATAATTTCACTTCTCGTTACATCTAAATTGTATCGATGAATTAGCTTTTATTAGTATTCTAAGCCTTTGTATTCCTAAATATGCTTTTGTTTTATGTTTTGTGCTTCTCAACACGGATGTTATTTTAATAAAGTATACAAAGTCTTTAAATATGAATCTAAATTGGTTAAAACGTGTTTAACAGTATTATGTTAAAATAAATGACATGTTAACACGTTAGCTTAATGTGTTGATTCGAGTTTACACAAATTAAGTGAGTCGGTTGAGTAAAACACAACATTATCTATGGCACAAATCTGCTTATACCAAATCCAAACTAGTGTAATTACGTATTATGTCGTGTTGCACAAATAGATCGTATCAAGAATATTTTTGTCTTTGGTAGAAGAGATATTTCTATTAAAAAAAGATGAAATTATAAATAAATCCGGTAAATTTCAGATGCTAACATCTAACAATTAAAAATATAGAGACAAACGTGCGTTACCCTCAAAATTCATAAAGCGTTTTCTGTCTGTAATTTTCCTAGGCCTCCAGGGTGGCAGACGAGAGAAACAGTGATTGTCAAGTCAGCAAAAGCAAGTGGCAACACGACGCACGCCAGCCACTCGTGCCAGATCCCTCCCCCCAATCCCAGCCAAGCGGGACCGACAACTCCTGCCGGCATCGTCCATCCAGCCGCCAACATCGTTCCAGAAACCCAATCCGACGGCTCAAATGAGCGCGCGCTCCACCGTATAAAACACTCGAACGTCTCGCGGTTTATCTTCTTTGTCAGCATAGTTCGTAGTTCGTAGCCTCTTCATCTTCTTCTTTCTTCTTCTTCTTCTTCTGCAGCTGCGGAGCGAATGGCTAGCGTTTCTGCTGCTTCCGTCACCTTCAGAGCTCTCTCGAAGCCGTCGCTGAAGAGCAACGAGGTGAGTTTCTCCATGTCCCTTCCCTTTTGTTCCTTCGGGATTCTGCTCGGAGGTGTGAATCAGGGGCACTGTGTGTATCTCGGCCGCATCCGGTGCAGCTGGGAACGGGACGGGGGAGACATTGCGTTTGTCTCGTTCTCATGTCATGCCGACCATGTCAGAGGCTTTTAATTCGTTGTTCTGGTGACGGAATGTGAACCTGGATAGGTTTGATCGGAGTTTCTGTTGAGAACCCACATGCGTGCTCTGTCTTGTGTTTTCTTTTCTTGTTAATGGGTAACGTCCACAGAATTAGTACTATCACAAAAGGAAAACGAGAGATTACATGCTCTGGCTGGGGAAATGTACCAGTAGTTGTCATGTCCTTTCTGTTTCTATGAGCATTGGTTTTGTTCGCTTTGAAATTGGGACTGTACTTGATGTTGTCATGGTGTGGCATAACCAGAAAACTAGATTATCGAGGCCAAGAATAAAAGGAAATTCGTGCAAGGTCGGGGAAGCCAGACGTTGAAATTTTACTCGAAATTCTTATTGTATGTGCTAATTGAAAATTACACTGAGCAACCCCAGAACTGCCCGCCATTGGCTGGGGACATGGCTGTGTTGCTTGACTAGTTTTTCAGTGACAGCGAGTTATATTTATGCTCTGGCCTCAAGGTTTAGAGTAGGGTCGCGTATATTCTGTATAATGATCCAAACTAGTGTTGTATATGTGCGGTGTGATTAACACATAAGGGCGCGTGTTTCTCAAAATGGCTCAGGAAAATTTGCTTTGGGTTGGAATTCGCCTTCAAAATATGGAATGCTGCAAGGATATCTTGAGATCTCACTTGTAGCTATTGTCAATTTGATCATAGATGTCAACTAATTTTTTTGCAGACCTCAAGCTTGAAGGTCGTCTCTCTGGGGTGGAGAAAGAATGGCTTCCCTTCCTTGAGGAGTTCCCGGTTCCGCGTCTCTTGTGCGGTATAGTACATAGCATCGTCTGTTCACGCATCTTTCCCTAACTTGATGAGTTGTAGCAGAGAAGAGAACTATCTTAGTCGAAATTACTAGGAGAGAGGCTCCAGTATAGTACTTGGTGACTGTATTTCGACCATACCAACCTTGTATACTTGTTCAGCAGGCAAAGCCTGAGACTGTCGACAAAGTGTGTGAAATAGTGAGGAAACAGCTGGCGCTTCCTGCGGAGGCCGAGCTCACTCCAGAGTCCAAGTTTTCTGCCATAGGAGCTGACTCCCTTGATACAGTATGTCTCGAATTCAAACTAACTATTATGGATGTTAATATTTCTTTGAGGAAGTGCGAAACTAGGAACCTTGAATAGGCTTTTAAATCTCAATTCAGAGATATGTCAGTGGATCTAAAATTTTGTACATTAAAGTTCACTTTTGATTAATCTAGACTGATCACGCAACCCATGAAATGGCATTCTTAAATCTGCAGGTGGAGATAGTGATGGCTTTGGAGGAAGAATTTGATATCAGCGTCGAGGAGGAAAGCTCTCAGAACATAACCACAGTCCAAGAAGCCGCCGATTTGATAGAAAAGCAAGTGCAGAAGAAACCCGAGGCATGACGGGAAGGATTGAGTGGGCGACACTGGAGATTCTTTCGGACATTTTTTTGTGTGTTAGCTATCAGGTTTTGCTCTGATTGTTGTGAACTGAGATATGCACTTCTGATTTGTTAGACTCTTTTGGCTTAATGTCAATGAGAATCTTTGGAGCCCTTTCGGCATTCTGCTGTTATCGCCAATATCATGTGTCTACTGCTGCAAACAGATTTTGCCTGGGTAAGTCCTAGGAAACATGTCCTGGTGGTGCTATCGGGTGGTTTTGCTCGATTGTGAACTGAGATATGCACTTCTGATTTGTCACTCTTTTGGCTTAATGTCATTGCAAATCTTTGGAGCTGCTTCAAGATTCTGCTGTTATCACCAATATCGTGTTTTTCCTGCTGCAAACAGATTTTGCCTGGGTAAGTCCTAGGAAACACGTCCTGGTGGTGCAAGTGAAGATGGAAAAGAATGTCGAGATAGAATTGAGAGTCATCTGAAGATTCCTTTTTTTTCTTTTCTTTTTCCGCCAATTCCTTTAAAGTTTCGGCCTTGCGACCATAGTCCCCCGAAACCCAAAATTTTTATTTTTATTGAAGGAGCCCTTGAAGATTCGAGTTTTACTTGCTTCCTTCCACTTCCACGAAAGACATGCAGTGTAAACATGGATTTTAGTTCTGTTTGATTCATAGGTGAGTTGATGTCTTGCCGTTTCACCTGATGTTCTGAAATGGGGAATTGCTTCCTTGATCTTCCCAGTAGTAGATGTACTCTTTCCAAAATGACAACACTATTCAGATTACAGAAGTAGAAATAGACTTAGGTTTTACCGTTTTGGGTTGCAAACATTAGAGCGAGAGAGAGAGAGAGAGGTATTGTTTGTCTATGTTTGGACAATGCACGGGTTCTTGACGTTGACACAGCTACTCGTGGGCGCCCTATTGGTAACGGACGTGTACTTTAGGGTTGCGAAGAGGAACTACGTGCTAGCGTCCGTCATTGGTACGGACCAGAAGTATGCCATGTACAAGATCCTACTTATCATTGTCACAATTATAATCGAAGCAGTACTTATACCGATATGTAACACACGCTTACGACACAATCTCCGACACGTCATTTCTCAAAAAATAGATAATTCTAATACCTTGAAACACGTTATGTATTAAATTATCATTTTTATGATTATTTTAATCAAATTAATGTGATTCGAATTCACAAATAAATAAATAATATAAAAAAATTAGAATGAATTTATATTAAAAACATTAATCCATTATTTGTTAATATCATTTATTATTTCAATTTAACAAATTCAACTTCATTCCAATAATTCATTAAACTTAGAGAAAAAACACAAGCAATCTATATTTTAGACTTATATGTTAGAGCGTGTCAGAAGAGAAGATAAAAAAGTTAGCAAACTGGGAGCTGAATTGTATGCCACGGGAAGTGAACATTAAAAGAGAAGAAAAGTATTATTTTCTTCTTCTTTTTTACATTGTACATATTGACCCATCATTTATTAAAAATTTTAAAATTGATATGTGCGTGTTCAAAATTACATGTTGGAATTCCAAATTCGCATGTTTGAATTTCAGACTCGCGTATCGAAAAGTATTGGAGAGTTGACTAGGTATTATATTTTTCAACACCAATTGACCAAGTGTCAAAGAGTGTATGAGAAATGAGTGTCTAAGAGTATTTGACGCATGCCGGAGTCTGTAACATGACACCAAGACTCTCAAAGAGTATTGATGCTTCTTAGGCTATAATTGCTAGAAATTGATAGCATGTCTCAACTATAGAAAGAAGGGAGCAGGATAAATAAATAAAAACACAAGCAAATAATTACCAAAAATAAATAAATTTTATTATATGAACGTCGATTCAATAATAAACATTTAAATTAGTCCTTTTGGCCAAATTGGCCAGGAACCGTTAATGTGGAAGTTCAATCACCACCACTCATCTTAAATGGCTTGGCTAGAGAGATGATCGGTACTAACATTGACCATTTTTGTAATTTTAAAAATAAAATTCTGAAAATTGTCCTTTTTTTTTTTTACTTTATTATTTATTTTTCCCCTTTTTTTCCTTCTTCTTACATTGGTTGTCAAATATGGCGAGAGTTGACCTTGCAAGCCTCGAACAAGGCTCAACTTTGCTAGCCATTGCCGACTATGTAGCACCGACACGGGACACGACACGACACGTCGACACGTCATTTCTAAAAAATAGAGAATTCCGACACGTTGCGACACATTGTATATTAAATGAATATTTTTATTTTTAATTAATTTGATTCAAATTTATAAATAAATAATTAATTAAAAAAGAGCTTATAATAAATTTATACTAATAATATTAACAAATCAATTCATTTGAAATTCAAAAGATATATTCATAATTAATGCGAATTTTTTTTAAAAATTTTAACAAAAGTTATTGATGAAACTAAAAATTAATAAGAAATTAAAAATTCAATTTATTTAAATAAATCCATGATTTTCTAGTAACGCTTTATTAAAAGAGATTAAATCCCTAAAGCCCATCCCTCCCTTCTCCTTTCTTTCTTTCTTTCTTTCAGATAATCCCAATTTTTCCAATGAATTCCAGCTCTGTTACTGTTGTTTCTCCACCAAAACCGCGCTATCTTTTTCTCAACAGCTTTGCATATTGAAATATGAACTTTAAAAGTCATCATAGCATATTGAGGTAAAGCCTGTACAATAGATTTCAAAAGAACCGCTTTGCCGCCTTTGGAAATTAGACCCTCTTTCCATCCTTCAAGCTTAGAATTGACTCTAGCCAAGATCCAAGCAAACATATCCCGTTTTGAGGACCCCCAATCAGAAGGCAAACCTAGATATTTGCCGGTTTTTTCCATCAAAGGAACTCGGAGTTCTCTAGCAAGGTTAGTTTTGAGAATAGGAGGGCAATACTTGGTAAGGAACAAACCTGATTTATTCCTATTTATGGCTTGACCCATGGCTAGGCAATACTGATTCAGAATACTTGCTAGATTTTGACATTCTCGAATCGTTCCATCAATAAAAAAGATAGCATCGTCGGCAAAGAATAAATGGGATAATGTGGGACACCAGCGGTTAAGTTTTATCCCTCTAAGATTACCCATATCAACCCCTTGATGTATAAGGTTGGACAGTAGATTGGCTATTAGAATAAACAAATAAGGAGAGAGAGGATCACCTTGCCGAAGTCCCCTTGAAGGTTGGAAATAGGAAAGAAATTCGCCATTAAACTTAACACAAAGAGAAGTTGTAGTAATGCATTGCATCAGCCAATTAATCCAACACTCATGAAAACCCATTTGATGAAGATAAGCCTGTAGAAAATCCCACTCCACCCTGTCGTATGCTTTCTGCATGTCCACTTTAAGAATCCCCTGAAATCTTTTCTTTCTTTTACGAATCTTTAACTGATGTATGACTTCCTGAACCAACAGGACATTGTCCTGTATCTGCCTCCCAGAAACAAAGGCACTCTGTTCTTTACAAATTAAAGTGGGCAACCAAGGCTTTAATCGATTTGCCAAAACTTTGGAAATGATCTTGTAAAGAAAATTGCATAAGCTGATAGGGCGAAATTGATCTAAGCTCTCAGGGTTTGGGACTTTCGGAATAAGAGATAGGGCTGTTGTGTTTAAATCTGCTGGCATATTCCCTGTGAGGAAAAAATTCTGAACGGTATGGAAAACATCATCCTAAATCAGATCCCAGTAAGTATGATAAAACAAACCATTTAATCCATCGGGTCCAGGGGCTTGAGTTGCTCCTAATTGAAAGGTAGCATTCTTAACTTCCTCTCGTGTAACCGCAGCAGTTAGAGTCGCATTCATTGAATCTGTGACCACTTTAGAACATTGCGATAATATCGGCTCGAAAGCTGTCGGACCGCATGAAGTATAGAGCTTAGTGAAAAAAGAAATGGTCATATTTTTCAGTTGTTCCGGGTCTCGGATCCATTCATCAGTCTCAGTCTTCAACATGCTAATTATGTTTCTTTTTCGTCTTTGTACAGTAGTAGCATGGAAGAAACTTGTATTCTTATCCCCCCAACGCAGCCATCGAATTCTGGAACGCATCCCCCAATATTGTTCCTCTTTCAACTACAAGCGCACGGGGCAATTTTTTCTTTGTCGTGTGACAGTTGGCCACAATACTTGGAGTATTGCATGGTTCATCATCTTCTTGATGGTTTTGGTCCTTGGAAGATCAATCAAAACAACGAATATTCCATTCTCTTCTAGTTCTCAGCCATCCGACTCATTCCTTTTTTCCTTCTCTCTCTTGCTCGAGGGCGCAAATAACACTATGGATTTTATGAGTGCCCTAAAGGTGTGTTAAGAAACTAATTAAGGAGATTTTAAGATTTTCAATATGCCGATTGTTCTCGTGTATGTTACGCATAGTCTATACTTTTCATAATTGAATTATTCTATTTAAAAAATGCTTGACAAGTGACCCAGGCACTTGTCGACAGCAAGAGTCTAATGTGATATCCATTGTTGGTCTTCCTTGCTTGGTCAAAGTAAAACACTCTTGAGGTGCAATTGAGCCTGGAAAAGTTTCTGTGAATTCACAAGAGGATGATGAACAAGAAGCTGTTTTTGGTAGTTTCTCGGAAACTGGCTTTTATCTAGGCAAGGCATTCATTATCAAGAAACGTCTTCTCTAAAACAACTTACGGATGCGGTACAGCAAAATCTGTAATAAAATAATACTAAGTAAGATTACCATTTACACTACTCCTAGAGAGAGAGATATTATTTCTATGTTCTTTTCCCCAACTCCTCTCAACGATAGAGTAGTTTATACTTTGTACGGCTTCTTCAAAGAGCCGGCCCAGCACTTTCCGCAATTGCCCTAGTTCCATTAGGAACCGGGGCAACAAGTTGAATGGCATTAGCTCATTTGGTTCTTGCCCGACTTGCCTAAATTTGGCTTTATCTTCCGGTTGGGCAGTCCTGGATAGACTTCCTACATCTGATCAAACTGATACATCCATGGATGATATCTCAAGTTAGTGAAGTTGGCAATCACGCAGATTCGACATTACTGTATGGGAATATTGTTCAAAAAATCATAAATCTATTACACGTCTACCAATATAATCTTATATTTATAAACATCGCCCCTCTCTCTTCCCTTTCCAGAATTGTCTTCATTAGCCCACATTTGTTTCTGGATTACTGTCCTTTCTCGGATATTCTACATCAGAAGTATAACAAGTAGCTGAAAAGTGCATGAGGAGGTAGTTGGGCCTTGTGGTGTATAGCTTCAGCTAGTGGTCGTTGGAACTAGTGGCTGTAGATTGTTTTTTGTTTTTTTTTTTGGGTAAAAGTTAAGAATATAATAGCTTGAACCAACTATACAAAAACCGGCGCCGAAAACTTGCACTCAAATAACAAAAGTTAATGAATGGAAGGGCGCCGGCGCAAAATAACTTACAGCAATAAGAACAAAAACGGAAGGCCAACAACAGTCGACCACACAGAAACACCTATACAACAACCAATGACGACCCAACTATGAACGCCAACAATCAAAGCGGACGTACAGAGTGAAAGCTGAGAGAAGGTTGATGCAAGAAAATGCCAAGCGAAGAAACACCAGTAGGATGCATTAGGCCGACAAGGCATTAGAGAAGATGGAGGGGTCGAGACCCCAAGATCTCCGGAGTCTCATATTCCTTGTATTGTCAAGCACATTAGTAAAAGTGAGCGTCTTATCTCTGACTACCTTAATGATATGATTTTTCATAGCTGAAATCTCCAACATTTCGCCACGGAATATTAAGCTATTTCTTTTCTTCCAAATAAGGTGATAAATCACTCCAAAAGAAAACCGAGCGATGCTATGGTAGAAGTCCTTACCCAATAAAAGCTTCATCGCCCAAGCAAGATTGTCTGCCCAAGGCCTATTACGCCAAGGAATGTTACATCTTGAGGCTCAAAAATAAGCAAATGTAACTGAAACATGGCAATCAAAAAACAGCTGGTCTATGGAATATGGCGTAACATTACAAAACACACATAAGGCATGATCAATTCTTCCATACAAGAGAAGAGGCACCTGAGTAGGTAAGCAATTCTTCACGATAAGCCAAAGATGAAATTGAAATCTAGGGGGCTAGAGCATTATCCCAAACAAAAGAAGCCCACAATACTCGGTTCTTCTTACTTCTAATGGTCTCCCAAACTGAGCCCACCAAAAAAATGCCAGAAGAATTTCCACACCAAGAGAAACAATCCGCGTTAGAGGAAAGAACCGGCACAGAAATATCCCTGCACTGCAACAGAAGCAAAATTTCCACTTCTGTTAGAGATAATTTGCTTAGAGAATCGGTGGATGAAGGCTGTAAATGGGCTGGCCTTCTCCATTTGTGTACACGCCCAAAGATAGAAACATATAAAGAGAAGTGTTGAGCAGTGTGTGAGTGGTGTTGGGTCCTCTTATAATATTAAGAACATTTATTTTAAGGGTTAATACAATGAAACCCCCTAATCAGTATACTTGTGATAAATTTATTTCAAACTAATTTTTTTATCGTAAAAAACCTCAAACTAATGAATTTTTGACAAATTTACTTAAACAAATTTTTTAATTACTAGAAACCCCAAACTGGTACATCTGTGATAAATTTATACTTCATTAATCTGCGTATATTTAGATTGATATCATGAAAAATCATAAACGAGTAGACCTATGACAAACAAAGGGTAAAATCCCAAATTAATACTCCTATCAATTGTCATGCGTCACCAAACTTAGCAATTTAATTGTAAGGTTTCACGAAAATTAACAAAAGGTAGATTTATCATAAATGCACCGATTTTGGGTTTTTCATGGTATTAACCCTTATTTTAATTAGGCATCCACTCAATTCTCAACAAGTGGCATCGGAACAAGGCAGTCGGGGACTGTAAACCAAGCAATCAAAAGTCGTAGTATGCGAAGACAATGGTCAGGGACCATTATACGTGAGTAGATGATAAAAGATCAGAGTATGCTGGAGTTCTACTAGTGTACAAGTCAAAGATTATAAAGTCGGTTTATTTGGGATCAAGCTTACTTTGTACAATGTCGAGCATTACAACCAAGTCATGATGATGGACATTTCAAGTTTGGCAGGCAATGTCAAGAAGCTCAACAACTCCAATTATGGTAATAGGATAATGAGAAATTGTTGGTGGCGGCAACACCACACTAACCACAAACAATGACAAGTAAAGAAAATAAAACATCAAAGCAGGTGAGGCTCTTATGCTCTTGTTGTTACCATAAGCATAAAAACCCCAAAATAGGCATCGGATAACTTGGTGGTATTGTTCGCAAGGACGAGCGTTGCCAAGCTACAAAGGTTAGAAAATGAGATCCTCTCAATCTTGTAACAAGATATGATAGTATAGTCAAAGTTAGATCTTTGTGTGAAGAAATTACAAAATTAGATTCTCAAAATACCATCTCTGAGACAAAAAATGAGTATGGATGTAGTGAAAGAACGAACTTTGATCAAGTTAGAGAATATAATTGGCCAATCGAGAGGCTTTGAAACAACAGATGTCTAATGTCTTGGTTAAGAGACTTCATGAGCCAAATGAGAAATGGTGCTAGCACTGAAGATGGAAAACAAATACTTGTGGAAAATGGAAGTGGCGACAGGAATGGTGAAGCGCTCACTATGGGAGAGCTTGTTGATATTGCAATGAGGATAACGATGAAGATGAGAGCAACAAAAGGCGTAGCATATGATGCTACTACATCTGTGGCAAGGTAGGACATATTGCTAGAGTTTGTTAGTTCAGGTGAGAGGAAGGAAACGCTGCAACTTTTATCAATGAGGAGACTAAAAGCAAAGAAGAATGAGAGTTCTAAGCTACTACTATAGTAAAGGAACGAGAAGAACTCGAAACCGTCTATATCATTGAGTAATATAATTTAAATGGCCCCTGTCACATCCACAAAGAAGACCAAGTCAAGAGAGAACTTGAAGAAGCAAGTACTAATGCCAATAAGTAATTGCGAGAAGAAACTACAAGAGATGTAGGAGATGATGAAGAAACTGAGAATCAAGAATGTGAAGATGGAGAGATGTTGAAGAAGAGGGATGAAATGCTTAGGAAGAAGGAGAAAGAGCTTTAGGCAAAGGAAAGAAAGCATAAGAAATTTAGACATGAGCTCAATATTTTGTGAAAGATCAAGAAATTCAAGTATGGGAGACACAAGAAACTTGAGATGGAGAAAAAGAAATATTGCCCAGAGAAAAAGAATCAAATGGTTGCAGACGAAGTCAAAGCAACTGAAGCACGAAATGAAAATTATGGATAGAAGACTTGACCACATGAGTATGTTGACTGAGGTAAAGGAAAAAGAGGCATTGCTAAATCCAAGATTTACAAAGCCCAGTGGAAAGTTGAGCCGTAGAAGCATCTGAAGTTAGAGTCACTAAGCCATCTGCATATGAAGAAGCTTCGCAAGGCATGAAATAGAGGAAGATAGCCAGAGAATTCAGAAGCGACATTGGCATGGTTGCAAAGTCTACGTTAAGAGAGGGGAGTCAGTGAGGGGGAGTATTGAGAAACACTGCCTCAAGCTCTACGCTAAGAGAGAGGAGTCGGTGAGGGGGAGTATTGAGAAACACCGCCTCTCTCTCTCTCTCCTTTTCCATAATTTTCTTCACTAACCTAGATTTTTCTAGATTATTGTCCTTGATCGAACATTCTGTATCCTAGTATAATAAGTGACTGAAAAATACATGAAGTGGTATTTAGATCGTGTGGTATGTAGCTTAACTTAGCGGTACTTCGAATTAGCGGTTGTAGATTGTTTAACACGTAAAATAGAAGCAAAAATCTATACTTGTGTCAAAGATTATTTGCTGAGAGAGTTGGGAAAAAAGAGTTCCACAACTATTCGAAGTTGAACGAAGAGGCGGGATTAGTCTTATACAACGAGTTTTACAAATTCTACCGATAACTTTGATAACTTTGGTACGTTTTCATATTAACATGTTTTTAAGCTTCTTTTACGTTAGAGCTCCCATTGTTCTGATTTTAAATTTCTTTTTTTATTATGATTGCTTGAACTTATCACGAGTGATACGCGTTGTCTAGACTTGGATCTGTAGGTTGCTCTTTCACCCGTTCGATTGAACCGACCTTGACTAAATCTCTAAAAGAAAAGTCGTCACCCAATAAGGGGACACGAAGGTGATTGTGTCAAGTAATTGATCAAGACGTGGCCAAATTTGAACTTGTGATAAGTCGTTGTCCTTCACTATTGGGAATTTCGCTACACGTTGGTGAAAAGTACAAAAATTGAATGTTCTCGATCGGTTTCGATGGCACGCAGATTACTTAACAGAGGAACAAGTCGCGCAAATGAATCTTTTTGCCACGAAATTAGTCAATTCAGATCGTGGGAAAACAAAAAGGGGTTCATCAATTATACAGTTTTCTCCTTTAGCCACTCATCTAATTGGCAATTTGATTTGAGATTAATTCAATTTAACCCCTCCAATATGCACGTGTCGCACTATATGTCATGTTCACAAGACTATTCTTTTCGAATTTCAAGGCCCCGTAAGGTGAAAAGAAAATCACATTCCGAACACAAACGATTCAAATTTCATATTATCATTCATCGAGGTTTGTGCCGTATCTTTCCTAACTCAAAATATTGATGAATTAATCCATGACTCGGGATGATTTTGTTTAATCAACGGAAAAGTTCTAATTATTTAGGATTACTTTGAGGTGTCTCTTGGGTTACAATTCAATTACAACCGCACGACTACTTCTTTATTGCGAAAAGTTTTTCTCTCTCGTTTATGCGAGTCTCTCTCTACCCTCTGGTAGCGTTGTCTTCTCCACAAACCCTAGATCTATTCTAAATCTCGGCAATCTTCCCCCTTTTTTGTTTCTTTTTACACAATGATTCACAAGTAAGAAAACCCCAAAGATGTTTCGGCCGATCTCGCTTATGCTAAGTGCGGTGGCCTTCTTTTCACTCAATAGAACAGTAGTTTCGGTCGTGGCTAAGTCGGCTGGAGTTCTTGCTTTCGAGGCTCGATCAAGGTAGGATCTCATCTTCATCTCGCTATATGTTGTTGGAGCTCATGGCGGCAGTAGTATCGACTGGGATGTACTCTGTTTCTATTGTTGGTGTGGTTATGATTCTGTCTCTGACCCTCTGGAATGAAGTCGCGGCAGATGATAGTTATGGGAATGGGTCTGATCGACTTATGGGTCCAGTTTTGATAAGGAAACCTAATGAAAGCAGTAATGAATATATGTTTCAATAAGATGTTAGGAAAAAGAAGAAGAAGAAGAATTCGAGCAGCATACGGAAATATTGAAAATCTGCAGTGTGACTCACCTTGCCCCTCTTCATATGTGTTAATGCCGATGTTAGCCATTGCATTTCTTTCCAGCTTTTCCTTTCCTTAACCTTGTCAGACAGTATGGATATTAAAGAAGAAAATGAGTTGAGGGTGGCAGCATTATGTAAACAACTCGGACATCTATGGTCTGAGGAAGGTGTGCTAGAAGTAAGTTCGGAGATACCCTCACAAAAAAGAGATGAATGCAACAGAACAATTTTGGATAAACTATACTCTAAACCCAATGTCAATTATCTTGCATTTCTCAGCACCATGAAGAAAGCCTAGAAAACAGAAGCAGTGGCTTGTGTACAAAAAGAACCAGGTCTCTTTTCCTTTGTCTTTCAATCAGAGGAGAAAAATGAGAGAGTTATGAAATCTGCACCTTGGTCTTATTCTAGAAATCTGCTTGTCCTTAAACAGTGTGAGCCTGAAATCCCAGAACATTGTTATGATTTTTCTAGAATAGCTTTTTGGGTAAGAATCGGAGGTATTCCCCCTGGTTGGAGGGTTGAAACGGTTTACCATGATCTAGGAAAAAAGCTAGGCCAGGTCTAGGAAATCCAGCTCGAATCTATGGGAAATGTGCAGCAAAAAGGAGGAAGAGTTAGAGTGGAACTTGACTTATCTACTCCTCTGAAATCAAGGGCCATTCTGGATATTGGTAATAAATGGTTGTGGGTAGAATTTAAATACGAGAGATTACCTCATTATTGCTACTCCTGTGGAAGGATTGGTCACTACGCTCAAGATTGTCCAGAAATCCCTTATTCGAAATCACCATGGGCAATGGATAAAATTGGTCCCTATGGACCCTGGCTGAAAGCAAAAGCAAGTGATCATAGCCCTTATTGGGAGGCTTTTTATGGAAAAATCGAAGAATGACTTATAGTAGAAGAAACCATACCTGTAGAACCTTCTCCAGTTAGAGATCAAGCTATAATCGCAGGAGAGAAAAAGCCAGAAATGCGACTGGAAGCTTGCAGCAAAAAGCGAGCAAAAAGTTCCATGGAGCAAGAGACCATGGAAGTACCTATTACAAATCAGAAGCTCAGAAGCCACTCAAAGATCATGGAAAACATATCATTTGCTCAAATGCTCCCATACATAATCCCTTGAAAATAGGAAAAAGCAGCAAAAAGAATATGAAGGTGCAGAAAGCAAAGAAGCAAAAATGTTTACCTGAACCAACTCCTATTCTCATAGATGATTCGGGCATGACGGAGACTCTAGTGAAGTTGCTCAAAGATGGAACATATTGGGCTTTGGTGGCTAGCACTAATAAGCCACCAAAGATGACATGAAAATTATTAGCCGGAATTGTCAAGGGTTGGGCAATCCCCTGACAATCCAGGAACTAAGAGCATTAATTGCTCTTGAACGGCCCAGTATAGTTTTTCTTATGGAGACTAAAAACAAAGCAACGATGGTGAAGAGTATATGCAGAAAACTTCAATTTCAGCACTTATTCCTAGAAAATCCAACAGGTATCGCAGGGGGATTGGCGTTAATGTGGAATGAAGAAGTAACATTGAAAGTGCAAGGCAGTTCAAAACAGTTTATTGATGTAAATTGTACTGATCCAGCCAGAAAACTAGCTATGCATATCACTTTTGTTCACGCTTCCACAAATTTTGGAGAGAGGATGCAATTATGGCAACAATTGAAAACATTGAAACCTCATAGTTCAACTCCGTGGATATGCATGGGGGATTTCAATGAGATTTTATATGTATGGGAGAAGGTGGTAAAAAGAGAAGCAGGTAATAAAAGAATTGCAGCTTTTAGAGATATGCTCAATGAGTCATCTTTGATGGATATGGAAAGCCAAGGATGTGCATACACATGGGCAAACAGCAGAGAAGGGGAGGATCTCATTAAAAAAAGATTGGACAGGGTGTTATGTACCTTGGAATGGCGAATTACCTTTCATGAAGCATAAATCCATGCCCTTCCAGCAATCGGCTCAGACCACAGCCCTCTTGTCCTTAGGCTATACCCTGAACACAAGAAAAGAAGAAGAGAATTTAAAATGGAGGCTTTATGGCTTGAACATGAAGAGTATCATGGTGTTATTAATCAAATATGGACCCAAACAGCTTCTCAACATACCACTTTTTCAGAAAAAATTCAGGAGACCTAAAAAAAAACTAATAAAATGGAGTCAAGAGAAGTTTGCCCATGCACCCAGTAGGATAAAAGAGCTAACTCAGACCCTAACAGCAATAACCAATCAGCCACAACAGCATACGAGCAGAAAGGAAGTGCAAAATATCATACACCATATAGACACAATAAGGAAGCAGGAGGAACAATATTGGGGATTGAGATCGCAAATTAAATGGTTAAAATGGGGTGATAAAAATACACGATTCTTTCATGCCACAACAGTTTAGAGGAGGCATTGAAATCATATCACAATGCTGCAAGTGGAAGATAACAGGTGGTGTCGAGATCCAGGAGCAATTAGAAATCATATTCAAACTTTTTTACAGCAATTTATACAAAACAGAAGGGCAAAGAAATTACCAGCTAGTCTTAAGCCAATGCTTTTCTCCTATTGATGAAAGTATCAATGCAGCTCGGTGGCCAACCCCACGATGGAGGAAGTTCGAGTAGCAGTTTTTCAATTGGGAGCTTTGAAAGCACAAGGTCTTGATGGTTTCAATGGGCTTTTTTTTTTTTTTTATCAAAACTCGTGGGAAACTATACAGACGGACCTGCTCCAACTTGTACAGAACTTCTTCAACACAGGTACTCTGGATTCTCATTTAAATCAAACATATATTGCCTTGATTCCCAAAGCAAAAAATCCTGAGACCATAAGTCAATTTCGACCCATCAGTTTATGCAATTTCAGTTATAAAATTATCTTAAAACTACTAGCAAACAGATTGAAAAAAGTGGCTACCAGAGATAATAGAACCTAAGCAGAGTGCATTCGTTCAGGGTAGACAAATACAGAATAACATCCTAGTTGTGCAGGAAGTGTTACATCAGCTGCGCATCACCAAAAGAAAGAAAAAAAATCAGGCAGTACTCAAATTAGATATGCATAAAGCATATGACATAATAGAATGGGATTTTGTTCGGGATTGCATGCTGAAAATGGGTTTTTCTGATAAATGGGTGGCTCTAATAATGCAATGCATAACAACAGTGACTTTCAGTGTCAAACTCAATGGAGAACCTACCCCTTTTTTCAGCCCATCCAGAGGTCTCAGGCAAGGAGATCCCCTGTCACCTTATTTGTTCATCTTAAACACAAATGTGTAAACATTGCTAATGCAAAAAAGCAGTCGTGGGAGGCAGCATAAAAGGCATACAGCTAAACAGGTCTTGCCCTAAGCTATCTTACCTTCTTTTTGCGGATGATGTTATTTTGTTCCTTGATGGCACTATAATGGAATGTCAGAATTTGACACTTACACTTAATCAGTATTGTTATGCAACGAGGCAAGCTGTAAATTTAAACAAGTCAGAAGTTTATTTCAGTAAGAATTGTCCCTTATCACTCAAGAGGAACATGGCCCAAGAACTTAGAGTGCCTGTTTTTTAAAAGACAGGTAAATATTTAGGAATCCCTCCAGAATGGGGACAATCAAGAAAATAAATTTTTGCATGGATATTAGTTAGAGTAAACTCAAAGCTGGAGGGTTGGAAGGAAAAGTTACTTACCAAAGCAGGAAAGGAAGTCTTGGTTAAGAGTGTGGTGCAGGCCATACCAACCTATGCCATGTCGATCTTTAAGCTGCGAGTGTCCACTTGCAGAGCAATTGAAAGGCGAATAGCTTCATTCTGGTGGCAGAAAGGAGATACAAAGAAAGGTACACATTGGAAGAACTGGGAAGTCCTGAAAAATAGAAAGGATGAAAGAGGCATGGGGTTTAAAGACTTACTTACCTTTAATCGTGCAATGATTGGTAAACAAGCATGGAGATTACATACTTCCCCGAATGCATTATGAAGCAAAGTTTTAAAGGGCATCTATTTTCCTCATGGAGATATATGGACTACACAGAAGGGTCAACGATCATCTTGGGGCTGACACAGTATGTTGTTGGGTCAAGACACCATCAAAGCATATATCAAATGGTTAGTCGGGGACGGCAAATCAATTAAAATCAGGGAGGATAAATGGTTATCACAGGGGTTAATAGGAGGAGAAGTAAATCAATCAGAACCTACCATGGTAGAAGGTCTGATTAATGAAGATTGTCGAACTTGGAATCAGCCACTTATTCAACAGCTTTTCGAGGACAAAATAGCAAACGAGATTCTAGCCATTCCCCTGAGTAAAAACCCCAAACCCGATATCAGAGTATGGACATGAAACGGTAAAGGGGAATTTACAGTGAAGAGCGGATATAACAGGGCCCATTTATTGACCATTAGATTAAATCAAAACAAAGTCACTTGTTCATACTAGCCTCCACGTACTTTATGGACACAGATCTGGCGTCTCTAAGTCCCACCAAAACTCAGAACTTTTTTTTCTGGAGCATCTGTCAAAACGCTAGTCCCACAAGGGAGAATCTCTACAAAAGAAAGATTACCCCAGATCCATTATGTCAGATGTGTTACGTGCAAGTTGAAACCACCAAACATCTTTTTCTTTTTTGCAAGTGGACTAAACAGATCTGGAAAGATAATCATTTGCAGGGAACGAACATTATGAAACAAATCAAGAGACTTGATCAATGGCTACTGGAGGTCTTCGACTCAAGAAGGAAATTACCTGCTCGGGAGTTCATCGCAGGGGTTCTATGGCAGATCTAGAAGGCTCGAAACTCATGGATCTTCAGAGCAAAGGCTCCCAAACCGATGGATATCCTCAATCTCGCACAAACCCAGAATATCGCTTTCAGCAGAGGTTCGAAGAACCAACAGGACCAAAACACAACTCAACACTTACCAACGAGTTGGACACCACCGAGAAGTCGGGAGATGAAATTGAACGTAGACGCCTCATGGGTTCCCGGTGAGTTCCTTTGTTCTGTCACCGGAATCGCCAGGGATGGAGCTGGGTGCGTCGTCGCCGGCTTCGTAGCAGAAGCTAGGGTTTCCTCGGTGTCTCACGTAGAAGCAGAAGCAGTTCTACACGGGATAAGCTATCTCAAGGACTTAAAGTCTAAACACGTGCAAGACGCCAGAAGTCAAGAAGTTCAATGGACTTGTGAAAGCGATAGCTTAGCGGTGGTGGAATTTGTCATGGGTCGGGCCGAGATACCTTGGAATTTAAAAGAAATTATTCAATGCTGCAGAGAAGAGATATCCCTGTGCAACAACGTTTCAGTAACCTATTTGTCCTCGTGATGCAAACAAAGCTGCAAATTGGCTAGCACGCACACATCGAGCAAAGAAGCTTCCTTTAAATTGGGTGCATACACCCCCTCTACCTCTATGGGATATTTTATGTTCAGATTATAATCCATCATTGTGTTCTAAGACTACTTAATCGAATGCATATATTACTTTCAACCAGAAAAAAAAAAAAAAAAATTACAACCGCACGTGGCATTTTTTCTTTGTCGTGTGATATTCCAGGATACTTGGAAGTTGGAACGTTGCGTGGGTCGCTTCTTGATGGTTTTGGTCCTTGGAAGATCAACCAAAATAACGAGTATTGCATTCTCTTCTCATTCTGATTTCTCAATTTGCTCAAGGGCATCGATTGTCCTCTCGCACTTTATGCACGATTAATAGTTTCAAAATTGAATTATTCCAAACAACAAATCCTTTATAAGTATTCCGGGACACTTCTCGCCAAGACTCATACCATTCTTGATTTTCCTTCCTGGGTCAAATCGAGTAAATCATAGAATTTGAAAGGGGATACCAAAGAAAAAAAAAAAACTCGTACTTTAAGGAAGTTCATAACATGACTACGTATATAGACACGAGGCTCTTTTGTTAATTTCTTGGAAATTGGGTTGTCTCTAGGGAAGGTCTTAATTATCAAGAAACATCTTCTCAAAAATAACTTAATCATAATTAAATTAATGCTAAATAAGATAACTATTTACACTAATCTTAAAACAAGAACTTAATGATTGATTCTGCTCTTGTGCTTAAATGTTAAGTTGACCGTTGTCATTCATGTAATCTTGATTGAATCAAATGAAGTCATGACGTCGTGATTTGGTAATTTTACAGTTACCGCTTTTTCAAAGGGCCAACTCGATACTTTTGCAATTGCCCCTAGTTTCCGTTAGGATCTGAGGCAACGAGTTGAGTTGAATAGGCTCATCTGGCACTTGCAACGGCGTGCCTGAGTTTGGTTTTATCTTTGGGTTGGGCAATCTGGGATAAGGCTTCCTACATACCCTCAAGTTGGGCAATCACACACAAATTCAAGCGCTGCAGTGCTATTAAGAATACATGGGATTGTCATTGAATTGGACTTGGAGCTTTGCTCAACTGGTAATTTCTCTCGTTCGAATTCCTTAGGCCGTATTTAACACCCGGATAAGAGGCATGATACAAATAGAATTCCTACTATCCCGTGTCCCCAGATGGGACAAACAGGGATAAAGATCCAGAATAAGTTTTTTTGGTCGAACCAGAATAAGTTATTCAGCCGAGAAGTGGGATGGATCTAGATTGTTTTTAAGAAAACAAAAGGCCTACCACCAACCAAAATCTCACACCAATATACCCATGACATATTTATTCACATTAGCATAAAAATAAAAAATAAACCTGAAACTAGTGCATCCATGTTACATTTATCCCAAATTAATTTTTCTGTCGCAAAAATCTCAACCTTGGAACTTTTTTGAGTCAACGTAGCACGAGTGTACCAACTTAAGCTATTGTGTGATATAAAAATTTGTTTGAGATAAATGTAGCAAGAGTACACCAATTTGGAATAAATATGGTATGTGTATACTTGTTAGAGAATTTTTGTGATATAAAAATTAGTTTAGGATAAATGTGATATAGGTATATCAGTTTGAAATTTTTATTATATTAATCTTAGATAAAATTGTAATTTTTCCGGTGATTTTAAGGTTTCAAGACATCTTCTAGCGCCTCTTTAGTATTTCATTGAGAGAGATGTGAACAGCAGGAAAGTTATCATCCTAAGAAATGGACATTCCTCGAAATTAGATGACAAATAAAAAAATTAGATGATAATTCACTCTCTAAAAGATCAAAATTCTACCACATGATTATTCAGTTTAACCTTTGCAAAATATTGCACACTTCTAGATAAATTGAGCAAGGGACGCGCATATGCTCAAACCCAAATCTCTCTCCACTCTTCCTCAACCTCCTCACTGTAGTTGTTCACTTGTGCCGTCTCGTACGTAGAAACAAATTACAACTGCCCCTTGGGAAGTTAGCAACATCTATAAATTGCAATTGCGACTTTGGAAGTTAGCAACAATCGTACAACTAATCGCTAATCTTTGGCAACCTCTCTAGTTTAATAGGAAAGCTCCTGAGAGCGATTTAATTGGTGGATAAAATTTCAAAGGAAAATGTAAAAATGTATCGCTGCAGCATTTGTCAAGCCTTATTAAATGTGTTTTTGGAAATTCAAAATTTACCAACCAAAATAAGTTAAGTCGTTAAAACACGTATTTCTTTCATTCTCATAATATTTTGAAAAAAAATGTTCTTTCTATTTTTTAGTTAACCAGTACCCTGACAGCTCTCTAGGATATTTGCTAACAAAAATTATTCTCAAAACCAAGTCATATTAGCTCATCACATTACTAAATTACTTACTGCTACTATAAAAAGCACAAGCCATTCAACCAGGTAATTACATCTTCAAGTTTGCTAACTGAACATAAGTAAATTTAGATAATTGAAAAACTAGGTTAAGTATTTCACATCATCTAATTCGAAAAATTTTATAATCGATATTTATGTATTTTTGCATCCAAATTTGATGAAACTTTGACGAGCATAACTTTTCCATCTAATGTCTTATTGACTCAATTTTTGTACCTACGAGAAACCATTGACCCAATATTTTAAAAAATGTGATCCTATTTTCAGAAAATAGTGTCGGGATTGTGAATTTTAAGAATTGGATTGAATGGATGGCCACGATATTTTCCAATTATGACGACGATTTAGAAGGGAGATAAAAGAGGTGTGCTTTCTGTATAGAGCATTGTCCCCAAAAACTATGATGCACTTGTGAATTATTCGATGGAATGTTAGAAGAAGAGGGATTCCTCCACAATATTGATGAGTTTGGAGATGCTCAAGATAAAGGACACAACATATCATATGATCCGTTTAATGTATCTTTGTTAAAAACGAGTACGATGAGGAGATTCATCACAAACCCTAAAATAAGTTCTTGACAATTGCCTGCAAGGGGATAAAGGAGGGCCCACAGAAGAAGAATAAGAATGAGCATCTACAATGAGCATCTACAACTTGAATTTCTCGATGGATAAGTCATTATGCAATTTATCGGCAACATCAAATTACACAAATCTTTCAACGTTGCTTGCACAAATAAATTACAATTTGATGGATTTTAAATCACTTTTTATTGTCTATCCAAAGATCCAGAGTCCGGACTTACATGGTATCTCAATCGCATCATTTCCACCTTATTTTTCTTGTTTGACTGGTCTTAAGTCACTCTAATTGAATTCTTGCACTTGTTAAATAGAAATCCCTTCAAGTTTGGAATCACTAAGACCAATGTATTTGAATTGATTGCACACGAGAATATATCAGGCGTAGTGAATTTTAGAATTGAGAACATAAGTGAACTCGGACCTTGTTCAATAGAAAAATGGATATGTATTGACAACGGGATATTAGTTGTGTTTGAGGTGGAAGGACAGCTCTATCACTCCCCTTTTTTTATAAGAACCGGGGTATGACAATATTCATCGCTTGCAAAGTCTATACCTTTTTACCAATAATGGCATGACTCCGTAGACTCTCGTCCACAAAACAACAATATATCACCACTTAGGCTTAAATCCACCGACATCCACGAGCCAGAAACATCACACAAGCTCTAGTTCAATTCCGTCCCAATGGGTGACCACAACACGACAAGCGACATCAAGTTGAGAGAGATGATCGCATCCGAGAGAGAGAGAGAGAGAGAGAGAGAGAGAGAGAGAGATATATATATATATATTTATTTATTTATTTATTTATTTATAAAAATGTTAAAAAAATAATTTAGTGAAACAATCGAGCGTGAAACAATTAAAATTTGTAAAATTTCGATAAATATAACCACTCCACAATATTCAATAAGATATTTCAAGAAATAGAATAAGCACATATTTAATAAAAGGGAAAAAGGAAAAGGCCTATTCCTACTCTACACTCACTAAAAGTTCGAAAACAACCTCCACGGCCAAAACCTCCCCCTTCCATGTTGGAAGGGTTACTCATTAAGGTTAAATGTAAATAAGGTTAACTAATGTAAATAATGATTGATTAAAAAAATATTTTATAATTTTTTAAAGAAATTATGTCCTCACCCATAAAAGCAAATGATTAACCGAAATCCAAAGTGTTTTTCTTAAATACTTTTCAGTGATCAATCAATTTGTGTGTTGAATCAACCATATGAAAACAAATAATTAGTACTCAATTTTTTTCTTTTTGACCTTTTTGTCGGGACAACGCTATTTTCACCGCATATATTACTATATCCACTCCCATTTACATGAAAAAGATAAACCTGCCCTTCTTACTACAATTACAATTTAAAGTGATGGCTCAATTCATTCTTTTTATTATTTACGATAGTTACCATAATTAAGCATTTCACATGTTTTATATTTAGCATATTAAAGAAAATTGCATTCTTGAATATTCTCATAATGTTTTACATACTTCAAGTAAAATCATTTAGCTAGTGGTAAGAAAAAAAAAGACATTATTTGATATAGTATAAAACTGACAAGTCTCTTTTTTTATTATTAATTTTTATAACAACTTATTTATTTGTTATCCCATTTATCTCAAAAGCTCCCTTTGTTAGTGAAATTTTTAATTAATTTCATTAGTCTGCAATACATATCGAGTCTATTTATTTAGCGTAAATATTCTGAAAAAACTCCAAATTTGTATATTTATGACAAATTTACCCTAAACTAGTTCTTTGACCACTAGAAATCTTATACATCTTTGACAAATTTACCGCAAACTAAATTTTTTACCATCAAAAATCCCAAACTAATACACCTACGATAAATTTATCCCAAACTAATTTTTTGAAGACAAAAAATCTCAAACTGGTATACATGTGACAAATTTATCCTTCGTTAGTTTCTGTCAAATTTAAAGGTAAAATTCGTTAACCTAGATGACACATGGTAACATATTATGGTGATGTGGCAAGTCCACGTGGAAGTTTATAGGGTAAATATTACGAAAAATCTCAAACCAGTATATCCATGACAAATTTTATGACACTCATGCAATAAATTTAAAGTACAACTATGACAAATTTGAAATTTTTTGTGGAATTAAACCTATGGATTTTCACGTGGACTTGCCACGTCACCATAATATCTACATTAGCAAATTTAATGGTAAAATTTGACAGAAATTAATAAAGAGTAAATTTGTTACAAGTATACTATTTTTAGGGTTTTTTGTGGTCTAAAAATTAGTTTAGTATATCACGGGTGTACCAATTTGGATTTTTAACGGTAAAAAAAATTAGTTTGGGATAAAATTATCACAAGTGTATTAGCTTAGAATTATTTGTGGTCAAAAAATTAGTTTATGATAAATTTGTCACATGTGTACCACCTTAGAATTTTTCAGGATATTAACCATTTTATTACCATATCAAAGGATTTATCTTTTTTCCTCATTATGCTGTTAGGATAGTTTTATAAAATGTTAGGGGAATATATAGGAATGCACTAAAAACATTATGCACACTAAGGTTCATTGTTTTTTTTTTTTTTAACCGTTCATAGATGATAGGGTTAATCCCTTAAAAACCTAGACTAGTACACATGACAAACTAATTTTTTGACCACCAAAGACCTCACATTGGTATACTTGTAACACATTTATTCCAAACTAATTTTTTTATTATCAAAAATCCTAAACCAGTACATCTGTAACAAATTTATCCCAAATTAATTTTTAAACCCAAATTAGTGCATTTGTGACTAATTTACCCTTTATTCACTTCCGTCAAATTTTACCATTAAGTTTAATGTGAATGACACATGTTGACATGTTATGATGACGTGGTATGTCCACATGAAAAACATAAGATTAATGCCACCTAAAATCTCAAATTTGTCATAGATATATACCTTAAACTAATCATAGAAATAGGGTTAAATTTGTCACAAGCGTACCAATTTTTTATTTTTTGTGATATTTACCCAATGAGTTTCAACGTGAACTTACCATGCCACCATACTACGTCATCTAGGTTAGTAAAATTAACCTTTATATTTAACAGAAGTTAATAGAGGATAAATTTGTTACAAATGTATCTTGGGGTTTTTAATAGTCAAAAAATTAGTTTTTGATAAATTTATCACAAATGTATTACTTAGGATTTTTTATGGTCAAAATATTAATTTTGGGTAAATTTGTTATAGGTGTACTAGTTTGGGTTATTGGTAATCAAAAAATTAGCTTAGGGTAAAATTGTCACAAGAGCACTAATTTGGATTTTTTTTGGGTATGAACCCTAGATGATATTATTTTTTGTCGATCCAATATAATGATATTTCACTAGCATTTCCAAAAAAAAAACCTTACTTTATGTAATGTTTTGATTTAATTAAATTTCATCTATTTGACAATTTATCCATAAATATAATCCACAACATGGAAAAGAACTAGATTTTATGGAAATTTCTCTTTTTGACAAAAAAAAAAATTCAAAGTAATTGTAACAAGAAAAAAAAATAGTGCTTTAATATACATGGAAAATTTACAATAAATAAAAAATAAACATATGAAATTCTTAATTATGATAAGTGAATCCTACATATATAGAAAAACTGAAAAGAAAAGGAAAGTAAAAAAAATTTAGGACTACAAATTTAAAATGCTATTGACTGATAAAGGACAATTTTATCTTTTTGACGATAATGGGTTGGATTAAGTTATACGGGGAGTGAAAATAACGTCGTCCCTATGTTATTGACGTCATTTTCATTTTCGCTTCAGTATACTTCTTTTACATAAAATATCTTATTAGTCTTATTAATGTCATCGTCAGTTAATAACAAAATTCATTTTAATGCTGTTATTTATGTTTTTTCTTTCTGTTTTGGTATTTTTATATATTTATTTTTCTCAATTATCTTAATTTTCTCATTATTTTTAAAGAAATCAATAGTAAAAGTAGGACTAGCAATTCAAATCATGTTGTGTTAATCATGTCATGTCAAACGGGGATTTAACATGAATATGGATAATTTCACTTCTCGTTACATCTAAATTGTATCGATGAATTAGCTTTTATTAGTATTCTAAGCCTTTGTATTCCTAAATATGCTTTTGTTTTATGTTTTGTGCTTCTCAACACGGATGTTATTTTCAGAAAGTATACAAAGTCTTTAAATATGAATCTAAATTGGTTAAAACGTGTTTAACAGTATTATGTTAAAATAAATGACATGTTAACACGTTAGCTTAATGTGTTGATTCGAGTTTACACAAATTAAGTGAGTCGGTTGAGTAAAACACAACATTATCTATGGCACAAATCTGCTTATACCAAATCCAAACTAGTGTAATTACGTATTATGTCGTGTTGCACAAATAGATCGTATCAAGAATATTTTTGTCTTTGGTAGAAGAGATATTTCTATTAAAAAAGATGAAATTATAAATAAATCCGGTAAATTTCAGATGCTAACATCTAACAATTAAAAATATAGAGACAAACGTGCGTTACCCTCAAAATTCATAAAGCGTTTTCTGTCTGTAATTTTCCTAGGCCTCCAGGGTGGCAGACGAGAGAAACAGTGATTGTCAAGTCAGCAAAAGCAAGTGGCAACACGACGCACGCCAGCCACTCGTGCCAGATCCCTCCCCCCAATCCCAGCCAAGCGGGACCGACAACTCCTGCCGGCATCGTCCATCCAGCCGCCAACATCGTTCCAGAAACCCAATCCGACGGCTCAAATGAGCGCGCGCTCCACCGTATAAAACACTCGAACGTCTCGCGGTTTATCTTCTTTGTCAGCATAGTTCGTAGTTCGTAGCCTCTTGATCTTCTTCTTTCTTCTTCTTCTTCTTCTTCTGCAGCTGCGGAGCGAATGGCTAGCGTTTCTGCTGCTTCCGTCACCTTCAGAGCTCTCTCGAAGCCGTCGCTGAAGAGCAACGAGGTGAGTTTCTCCATGTCCCTTCCCTTTTGTTCCTTCGGGATTCTGCTCGGAGGTGTGAATCAGGGGCACTGTGTGTATCTCGGCCGCATCCGGTGCAGCTGGGAACGGGACGGGGGAGACATTGCGTTTGTCTCGTTCTCATGTCATGCCGACCATGTCAGAGGCTTTTAATTCGTTGTTCTGGTGACGGAATGTGAACCTGGATAGGTTTGATCGGAGTTTCTGTTGAGAACCCACATGCGTGCTCTGTCTTGTGTTTTCTTTTCTTGTTAATGGGTAACGTCCACAGAATTAGTACTATCACAAAAGGGAAACGAGAGATTACATGCTCTGGCTGGGGAAATGTACCAGTAGTTGTCATGTCCTTTCTGTTTCTATGAGCATTGGTTTTGTTCGCTTTGAAATTGGGACTGTACTTGATGTTGTCATGGTGTGGCATAACCAGAAAACTAGATTATCGAGGCCAAGAATAAAAGGAAATTCGTGCAAGGTCGGGGAAGCCAGACGTTGAAATTTTACACGAAATTCTTATTGTAGGTGCTAATTGAAAATTACACTGAGCAACCCCAGAACTGCCCGCCATTGGCTGGGGACATGGCTGTGTTGCTTGACTAGTTTTCAGTGACAGTGAGTTATATTTATGCTCTGGCCTCAAGGTTTAGAGTAGGGTCGCGTATATTCTGTATAATGATCCAAACTAGTGTTGTATATGTGCGGTGTGATTAAGGGCGTGCATGATAAAATTTCTATTTCTCGATTTCTCTGTTTCTCTGTTCCCCAAAACAGGTTTGCAAACCGTTTTGAGAACACATTTGATTTCTCTATTTTCAAACAGATTTTTATTCCGATTTAGAGAAATCGAAGAAATCGAAGTTGGAATTTTTAGCTTCGTTTCGAAATAGAAATAGAAATTTTTTTCTCAACTTTTCAATTTAGTTTATTTAGTCCAAATATTTTAATGATTTTTTTAATATAATCATTTCAATCAATATTGATTGAAAATCTTAACCATTGGGCTAGATAGTGGGAATTGAATGAACAAGGCTACATTTGTTGCACGCAAGAGATTTCACGCATGGTAATAGTCAACTTGCCATATTCATATCTAATGAGTCTTTCTTCACCTACTCTTCCATAGTACGCCAGACAACGACTCTATCCAGCTAACTATTTTTTTAATCATAAACTTCATATTGAGGCGGTAAAAATGTGTCAAATCATTAGGGTTTCATCCAATTTTTCTTTTATATAGTGTCCTCACTTATCAAGACGCAGGTAAAAAGAGATCTAATAAGGAATCTGTTGTTCTTGTAAGACTATTGATGAAAATACAGATTTTGATAATAAATTTTTAAATAATCATAGTGTTGATAATTTTGAAAAAAATTGGTGATGATTTTTTAACATGGTGAGGATTTTTTTAACAAAATTTGGAAAGAAATTGGAATTAGACTTGAAGTTAGGATTTCTTTTAGGAGATTAGACTATTATAATCACGGCTATCATTAGACTTATTTGATTAATGAGAAATCAATTTTGGCAAAAAAAAAGAACGACATATTCACTACAATTGAATTTCAATTGATTTTTCTTTTTGCCACGTTGTTTATTTTTCGAAAGAAAATATTACGTAATAGGAAATTCCATGAAATTGTATTTACAACTTTTGTAATGTATTAGTATTATTTCGACTATTATTTTGTATTTGAGGATTTCCTATGTTGTTTTAGTATTATTTCGACTATTATGTTGTATTTGAGGATTTCCTATGTTGTTTTAGTATTATTTCAACTATTATTTTGTATTTGATGATTTTTTATATTGTTATCTAATCAATTTATATTCCTAGAAATTGAAATTTTATTTTGTTATCAAACGGATTTCTGTTTCAGAAATAAAAAATTTGAATCGTTATCAAACAGGTTTTTTTGCTCGAAACTTGTCCGGAAATAGAAATTGAAAAATCAATTTCTGGCCGTAAATCAATTTCTGAAACAGAAATTTTGTCACGCGCCCTAACACATAAGGGCGCGTGTTTCTCAAAATGGCTCAGGAAAATTTGCTTTGGGTTGGAATTCGCCTTCAAAATATGGAATGCTGTAAGGATATCTTGAGATCTCACTTGTAGCTATTGTTCAATTTGATCATAGATGTCAACTAATTTTTTTGCAGACCTCAAGCTTGAAGGTCGTCTCTCTGGGGTGGAGAAAGAATGGCTTCCCTTCCTTGAGGAGTTCCCGGTTCCGCGTCTCTTGTGCGGTATAGTACATAGCATCGTCTGTTCACGCATCTTTCCCTAACTTGATGAGTTGTAGCAGAGAAGAGAACTATCTTAGTCGAAATTACTAGGAGAGAGGCTCCAGTATAGTACTTGGTGACTGTATTTCGACCATACCAACCTTGTATACTTGTTCAGCAGGCGAAGCCTGAGACTGTCGACAAAGTGTGTGAAATAGTGAGGAAACAGCTGGCGCTTCCTGCGGAGGCCGAGCTCACTCCAGAGTCCAAGTTTTCTGCCATAGGAGCTGACTCCCTTGATACAGTATGTCTCCAATTCAAACTAACTATTATGGATGTTAATATTTCTTTGAGGAAGTGCGAAACTAGGAACCTTGAATAGGCTTTTAAATCTCAATTCAGAGATATGTCAGTGGATCTAAAATTTTGTACATTAAAGTTCACTTTTGATTAATCTAGACTGATCACGCAACCCATGAAATGGCATTCTTAAATCTGCAGGCGGAGATAGTGATGGCTTTGGAGGAAGAATTTGATATCAGCGTCGAGGAGAAAAGCTCTCAGAACATAACCACAGTCCAAGAAGCCGCCGATTTGATAGAAAAGCAAGTGCAGAAGAAACCCGAGGCATGACGGGAAGGATTGAGCGGGCGACACTGGAGATATTGACCTGATGAGGGGGCAAAGGAGATTCTTTCGGACATTTTTTTGTGTGTTAGCTATCAGGTTTTGCTCTGATTGTTGTGAACTGAGATATGCACTTCTGATTTGTTAGACTCTTTTGGCTTAATGTCAATGCGAATCTTTGGAGCCCTTTCGGCATTCTGCTGTTATCGCCAATATCATGTGTCTACTGCTGCAAACAGATTTTGCCTGGGTAAGTCCTAGGAAACATGTCCTGGTGGTGCTATTGGGTGGGTTTGCTCAGATTGTTGTGAATTGTGATATGCACTTCTGATTTCAGACTCTTTTGGCATAACGTCATTGCGAATCTTTGGAGCCATTTCGGCATACTGCTGTCAACATCAACATTGTGTGTCTACTGCTGCAAACAGATTTTGCCTGGGTAAGTCCTAGGAAACATGTCCTGGTGGTGCTATTGGGTTGATGTCTTGCCGTTTCACCTGATGTTCTGAAATGGGGAATTGCTTCCTTGATCTTCCCAGTAGTAGATGTACTCTTTCCAAAATGACAACACTATTCAGATTACAGAAGTAGAAATAGACTTAGGTTTTACCGTTTTGGGTTGCAAACATTAGAGCGAGAGAGAGAGAGAGAGAGAGAGAGAGAGGTATTGTTTGTCTATGTTTGGACAATGCACGGGTTCTTGACGTTGACACAGCTACTCGTGGGCGCCCTATTGGTAACGGACGTGTACTTTAGGGTTGCGAAGAGGAACTACGTGCTAGCGTCCGTCATTGGTACGGACCAGAAGTATGCCATGTACAAGATCCTACTTATCATTGTCACAATTATAATCGAAGCAGTACTGATACCGATATGTAACACACGATACGACACAATCTCCGACACGTCATTTCTCAAAAAATAGATAATTCTAATACCTTGAAACACGTTATATATTAAATTATCATTTTTATGATTATTTTAATCAAATTAATGTGATTCGAATTCACAAATAAATAAATAATATAAAAAATTAGAATGAATTTATATTAAAAACATTAATCCATTATTTGTTAATATCATTTATTATTTCAATTTAACAAATTCAACTTCATTCCAATAATTCATTAAACTTAGAGAAAAAACACAAGCAATCTATATTTTAGACTTATATGTTAGAGCGTGTCAGAAGAGAAGATAAAAAAGTTAGCAAACTGGGAGCTGAATTGTATGCCACGGGAAGTGAACATTAAAAGAGAAGAAAAGTATTATTTTCTTCTTCTTTTTTACATTGTACATATTGACCCATCATTTATTAAAAATTTTAAAATTGATATGTGCGTGTTCAAAATTACATGTTGGAATTCCAAATTCGCATGTTTGAATTTCAGACTCGTGTATCGAAGAGTATTGGAGAGTTGACTAGGTATTATATTTTTCAACACCAATTGACCAAGTGTCAAAGAGTGTATGAGAAATGAGTGTCTAAGAGTATTTGACGCATGTCGGAGTCTGTAACACTCTTGAAGAGTATTGATGCTTCATAGGCTATAATTGCTAGAAGATGATAGCATGTCTCAACTATAGAAAGAAGGGAGCAGGATAAATAAATAAAAACACAAGCAAATAATTACCAAAAAAATTAATTTTATTATATGAACATCGATTCAATAATAAACATTTAAATTTGACCAATTTAATCTCAAATCTTTTTGTCATTTGTCAATTAGTCCTTTTGGCCAAATTGGCCAGAAACCGTTAATGTGGAAGTTCAATTATCACCACTCATCTTAAATGGCTTGGCTAGAGAGATGATCGGTACTAACATTGACCATTTTTGTAATTTTAAAAATAAAATTCTGAAAATTGTCTCTCTTTTTTTTTTACTTTATTATTTCTTTTTCCCCTTTTTTTTCCTTCTTCTTACATTGGTTGTCAAATATGGCGAGAGTTGACCTCGCAAGCCTCGAGCAAGGCTCAACTTTGCTAGCCACTGCCGAGGCCCTGCAACCAACGAAGGAAGAAGTATAAAAATGAAAATAGGGAATAATTTCAAAAAAAATCATTTATGTCAGTGATTTTCGGTCAAAATTAGCTAGAATTATTACATTAGCAAATCGTTAAAAGTGTAAGATTCAATTGGTCAAATTAAAAAAATTATTATTGAATTAACATCGGACAATAGATTTATGATTTTTTTCTTTAGAAACAAAGAAAGTGACAAGATAAGAGAAAAGTTAAAGGGAGGCACGGATGACCTTTTTCATTACAATAGATAGAAGGAAACATGATTGATATTTAAGACCAACCATTCTTGGCACGACTTGTTTGTACAACATAGAGGTGTCAAAATGCATCTTGGACCCACAGTTTATCTATTTAAATCATATAAATCATAAATGGATCATATATGGATCACTTACATTTTAAAATGGGTCATTTATATTTTAAAGAGACTAGTTAAATGGACCTTAAATGAGTTAGACTTAAAAACCCATTTATAATCCAACTTCCTCCCTTTAATTTTATGAAAATTGAAATTAGAGTTATTTTTTATATTTCTTTCCTTTTTTCTTTCTTCTTCCTCCTTCATTAACCGATAGTCGGCATAGTGATGGCCAATGATTGACTATGCGAGGCTCAAGCTCACTAGCCTCAGCCGAGTTTGAGGTCGCCAACAACTAGCAAGGCTCGAGCCTCACCAATCTAGCAAGATCAAGCTTGCCTAACATCGGTGAGTTTGAGTCTCACCAGATTGATGAGGCTCAAGCCTTGCTAGTCATTGGCAAGGCCAAAACTTGCTTGGATCTCACTTGGATCTAGCAATTCACAAGCTCGCCAGCCTTGGTTGAGCTCGAGCTTGTTGGATTTGGTGAGCGGCAACCTTGTCAGCCACAACGAAGCTCGGGTTTGCCCAAATTCGGCAAGTCGCGAGCTCGCTGGCCTTAGCTGAGCTCACGCTCGCTTGGATCTGGCGAGGCATGAAGTCGACCATGACAGAGTTTGGCCTAGTGAGCTTGGGCCGGTCATTGCCAACAAAGGAACAAGGGGGAAGAAGAAGAAGAAAAAAAAAGAGAAAAGAAATAATAATAATAATAATAATAATAATAAATCAAACTTTTAAAAATAATTAAAATTTTGATTTTTTAAATATTTTTATAGATAGATATCCATATACATATCGGAGAGATACTTTTAGAGGAACTCGATGTTGTCTAGATTGAAATTCAATCAATATCAAAATAGAAATTCTAAACATTATAATGTAATTTTTAATTTGATAAATCACAATTAAGAAGTTATGCATTCTTGCATTCTAGAAGATTTGTTATAAACAAATATTATTTTCATGTCAATCATTAACTAATCAAACTTTTTCTTATCAAGAAATTTTCAAAAGTATTTTAATTTAAGGTTTTTTACTTTTTCTATTTTATTTACTAATTTTTATTGTTTAATATACTTTCTTTCTTATGTTTAATTTGATGTGAAGTTTTTATTCAAATAACATACATATGTGTGTGTGTGTGTATGTGAAGAGCTTAAAATGGATTAAATAGGTGGGAGTTGATTTTCTTAGATTTTTTTTTTCGGTCTAAGGTTTTCCTAGATTGAGTTAAATATTAATGTGTCTCGATAATAGTGCAACTATATATATAATATGTATTACAAAAGACAAAAAATAAGACAAAATCCTTCTTGATATGCCATTATACTTGAAATGATAACAAAATCATCCCTAAAATGGTAAATTTTTAGGTCCCATTTTAGCCACTAAGATTTTTGAAATATTCTGGGCTGTTGAAAGTAATTGTATTTGCTCTTCGATTCTTACATCGTTCGGACGGTTGAGCACGTACTAAAATATTCTGTCCCCCGCAATTTGCCTTACCTTCAAAACGACCTCTTCTGGTTAACCCCATTTTTTTCTTCAGTCGAAGGGTCAACCTCATTTGCTGAGCACAAGATAGCGAAGTGCATGGGGGGAAGTACTAAAGCATTGTGAAAGTTCATCAGAAGTTATTCCGAACGAAAAGGAATATCTCATCAAGAACTAAATGTGGTTCGTATAGTTTCTTTTAACAGAAATTTAAATTGTTAATTCGAAATCATGCAGTGGAATTACAGCATATGACAAAAGGGAAATGAGAAAAAGCATGACTCTTACGATGACACTTACGATCATTAGATGCAAACAGAACTAATCACGACCTCCAGGAAATATGTCCTTTTGATTTATCTAATCTAGAAATCTGCTAGTCTCGGTAGTTCGTAGTAGACGAACAAAGTCTTGGGAGGTACAAAACCACTAAAGCAGAGGCAGTGCATGATTGATAACTTGATATGCGAATTAAAATCGATATGTATGCCTGTAACTGGAACAAAAGAGAGAAGAAAATACACTTCGATAAAGGTTTTTGTTTACAAATTACAACTTGAAATTTCATAAGACATACGTCTAATGTAATGTAGAATCTGACTTTGACGTGCTTACAAAATAGCTGCCATGAAATTACAGCGTTCTAAAAATATTGTCAGTCTCGGAATCATATTTTTTAGAACATGGAAGTATTTGATCAGAGCTGGGAGGAACTATTAGGATTTGCCACACAATTACAAAGAAAAAATAGAAAGTAAAAGTAAGAAAAAAATTTGAGATGCAAACTTTTATCCCGATTCCTCTTAAATTAGGGGGGAAAGTACTAAAAAAGTCATAAACATATCGCATTGGTATCAATTTAGTCCTAAACATTTTTTATATTGGTACTAATTCAATCCATATAACCTATTTTGGCTAGGCAACGCTCTGATGTGGACGGCGTTTGGAGGCTAGACACAGACATGGTAATTTTGTAATTTTGTAATTTTGTAATTTTTGTAATTTTTTCTTTTCTTTTTTCTTTTTTTTTTCTCCCTTCATCCTCCTTGGACTGGTGAATGAGTATCTTGACAATGTGAAATGAACAAAGAGTAGTCATGACAGCAATCTTAGTGCCTCGATAAAACAAGCTTATCGCATTCGATAGGTAACTGGGACAGCATTGGGCTTTCAACCAGTAATGAGAAGGGATAAATCATGTATCTCAATATTCTTAAAGAGAGCTAGATGATTTGTTTCTATCTATGAGCTGGAAAGTTGATCATAGAGATATAAAGGGAAACTTGACTTGCTTTGCCGTGCACAATCTTTATCCTTGAGCTGGAAAGTTGGTCTTATGACAAATCCTAGCCATACATGTAAAACTTCCTTTTTCAAGTGCGTGTAGATATTGCTTGCACGCGCATGCAAAAAACGACGAGGGGGAGTATCATTTTCTTGCCGGGCAAAATAGACAATGACAAGATGGGAGGGGACTCGTGTTGGACCGTCTTCCTCCCGGCTGCGTCCTCAAGTGAAATTTCTAATAATAATATATCGAAATTAAGGGAATTTCAGGTAAATTTAGATATTTTCCTTCTTACCGTCCAAAGAATATTTCAGAAATTTTCCTTATCTTGCCATCTATGTGAGTTTCTGCCTGTACAAATATTTATTCTTCAATCATAGATATTATCACCTATGAAATTGGAACTTTTCAAATATAAAGAACGCTGATCCCTTTATAGACCTGTGCATGAATGAGTTTAACACGTCTTTAGATAACGAGGTCATGACAACTGGGTCTTTGTACATTGCTACGACATAACAGAGTTCATCTATCTATTTATATATCTACTAGAAAAAGTGCGCACATGTTGTATGTATGCAAGAATGAACATTTGAAAGATTTTGTATCATTATTTTATTGTGAAATATGTGATTATTAAATAACAAAAAGAATTTTTTTATACAATATGAAAAAAACATTATACATATGAATGTGAACTTTTTTTGGTACTTAGGAAACCTCCGTGCGCTGCTTCGCGGGGGAGTAAACCCTGTAGGAGGGTAGAGTCACTACCACCCTTACTGCCCCGGGTAAGTCATGGGTTCCTTTCAACCAAGGCAGATAACGCAGGGATTCGAACTCAAGACCTCTCCCGAAAGGAACCTGCGCTCAACCACTACGCTGCCACCACGGGTGGTTTTTTTTTTTATAAGGTTTTTTATAAGATAGAAAAGTTTTAAATTTTAAAATCGAAGAACGTGAGAGATAAAAAAAAAAAAAAAGTGATAATTTCATGCATTTTCCTACTGACAGAATTCTATAATAAATATTGTGGGTATTTCCGGAAGAAAAAAGGATTGTGATCCCATTAAAATAGAAGGAATTCTTTGATTATGTGATAGTATAGATGATTACCTAATTATGCGCATACCTATCAAGCATCCCTTAACCCTAATATAAACAAAATGAATGTAACATTTTGTTTGAAATGGCCTTATTGTTTCGTTGGAATTTCTTCCGAGCTGAAATACCTTTCATCGAAAGTTGTTTTTCAATTTTTAATCAATGGAGAAAAGTTCTATAGCGACTCAGAACATGATCATAGGTGAATAAAGAAATCAACATCTTTACTTCAAAAGAAACTATACAAGCACAAGCCATGTCAGAGCTTAAATGTAATCATGATACTTTTGATATATATACTCAATAACAAATAACTTCTCACTTATTCTTAAAATAAGTCAGAGTCATAATGACGATTCAAATCTATTCCAATAGTTGTATTGAAGGTTGAAACTAATATAAGTATGTTAATTTAATATTACTGATGCTAATTTGTCTTTTATTTTGATTGAGTGCAAAGGTATTACGGAATTCTCTATTGTTTTGTAAAGTAGGCCTGCTTTCCGATTAAGGGCATATATATTAACAATGCGGTATGCAGCCAATTTCAGGGCAATCGAACATATACTAAAATGGAAAATACAAATTCTTTACAAACAACATTAACATCTCATTTTGACTTTTAGAATATTTAAATGTTAAACTCCGCTTGGCAATGGTTTCATAAATTCTACATGGAACAGAGCATGAATTCTTAAATTCAAATCTTTACGGACCTCTTATTTGTTTTTCTTACTATATATTTTCACACTTAATCTTAGGCTAAATCAAGACAACACAGGAAGAAAAGTGTTAGAATATTTGAATGCTGAATTACGTTTTCAACTAATAGTTTAAGTTTTTTAGACAAAGGAGATATAATAAGGGGCTAAGATGTTTAATCAAAATGGTGAATGGCAAAAGGAAAGGAAGAAGTGACACACCTGTAGGCGAATACTTAAGTATTGGGAGGTGAGGACAAATCTAAAGTTGGTAATTCACGGAAAGATGAGTGAAGTGATAGATTTCGTTCGAGGATGTACCGTTTTTGGATGAAGAAATTTCCAAGAAAGATAGGAGTGGAGGAACAAACTAGTCCACGGCAGTTCACAGCCTTGACTTTTCTTTCCCAAGTCTCCGCTTGAGGTTGAGAACAAAATAGCCCAATTCACTCGACTTTATTCAGCTTTGGAGGAACACAAGGTCATGTAATCAACTTGATAGATAGAAAAAGGTGATGGAGATCAGACCACTATGTCGCGGCCCACTGAGGCCAACAACCACCACACGGTGGCCACTTGAGTTCGGTGATCACCGAGTGTTGGTGGTTAGATGTCGAATAAGAATAGTGAGGCCAAGATAATATCACATGAGCATCACCTGAACTCGCGCTTAGGAGACTCGACAGTTGTGATCTCAGGCCGCCCAAGCATGCAATTTGGGTTGGCGACCACTATCATCTTGGTTGATTGACGCCATCCTTCAGATATCTAAAGAAGAAGAACCATAGGCTGGAAGACATGACCCCGTCGTGGTGGTCACCTGTGAAAGAAATCTTTAAATATAATTAGTGCATAACGTTCTTATCCATCAGGGTAGAAGGAACTACATGCTTCAAGAGCAATTAAAAGTCCTTATTCAAGGATAAGTATTGGCATTTAATTTTAAGTGATCTATTTAGTCATCCATTACATAGAAAATTAGGGGTCGACCCCTACTTATAGAAAAACATATTAAATTGCATCTAGATGTCAAGAGCATTTTACTTAAGCCCACATAAATTGTATTATAACTGGACTAAATTAAGTAGGGAGGCTCTGAGCTTAATTAGGTTAAGCCCGCGGGAGCATAAAATTAGGCCAAACCCATTCGATATCTCTTATAGCCGAATTTGATATGTGAAAAAGCACATGAGGATTGCTAAATTAGGAAAGATTGATTCTTGATCAAATTTTGAATTAATAAAGTCATCTTTGAAAATTTTGGTTATGGGGCGTTTTGCCGAAATTTGTGTCTGTGACAAGATGCCTTACACCAAAAGTTGTTCTTCGATTTTGACTAAAGGAGGTAGGTTCCGCAATTTCAAACAGAAAATAAAACAACTACATTAGGAAACTAGTAATTTCACTTCAAACATAACTGAAAGTACATAAATTTTATAGAAATTTAATCGACGTCAAAATTTGAGAACATAAAGATGCAACATCAGAATTTAATCAACGGCATATATTTGAAAACTACAACTAAGATACATGCCAAAATATAATCAATGATAAAGTATTTGGGAACAACAACCATAACTACAGTGAAGAATTCAAAATATGACTAACAAATAACAGGTCTTGTGTGTTGTTTGGGGAGGGGGTGGGCGTGGGGGGCTTTCCAAAGACTACAATAATCGACAATTACATTGACAGTTATATTAACTCTACTACCTTGATGGTTTCATCTACTCTATCTTGACGGTTTGTTCGACCTCACCATTTTGTGATTACTTTGTTCCACTATGTTGATGATTACTTTTTTTACAATTGCATCCGAAATTGTCAACTCTACCTTTTGTCAACTCCTTGAAGCTATTGATCCTTTAAGTTGTCAATTCTTCAAGTGATCGATAATTCTATTAATAAATGACCAAACTCTACTCTCATTGATTAAGTCTCGCATGTCAATAATAATGAAAAGTTAGTCATTTTTTGGTGTAAACAAATGTCCATTTTAAAAGAATTGAATGATTCATCGATCATTCATTGGATGATCAAGAGTCCATGCTAAATGTAAGCTTAGTAATCCATTAGCTTTTCCTTTTGGTGGTTTGTCTCGGGAAGGTCACGACAATAAGAAAGTTAACTTCAATCTTATAAAGCATTTTCTTCATTCATATGACCGGAAATTGAGTGCGTAATCCTATACTCAAGCTTAAATTATTTGAATACAGTGTTGAATATATTTTACATGTTGACATTTTTTACTTCTCTGTTTTTTTTTTTTTTTTTGTAAAGTCTTGTTTGGAACATTTCCGCCTTTCTTTCAATTAAATATTTTAACCAATTGAGAGAGAAAATATATGGCAGTTCTGATGGCAAATTGTTTTAGTCTAAACCTCGATAAGTTGTATTAATTTATTCTGAACTGTGAATTTCAATATTTAGTCTCTAAGGGTTTTTCGTTTGGTAAACATAGTATATTCAATACCTTACAAAAGTATGCCAGCTTACTTTATAAGCCAATGTTATGAATCATTTTAATTTACCAAAGCATCATGTATTGCAATTATTTGCTGGAAAATTCACAGATATAAGCATCAATAATGTAATTAATTCAACATGTCATCAACTTATTGTATGGATGTCAGTTTAGTCATAATTTTTTTTTTTACCAATTTAATTTCAAATATTTGTGCAAAATTTTAAGATAGGCATTCGATCAATTTTTGCCAAAAATCATTAATATAATGATCCAATAATCGTCGGCCATTCTATATGAAAAATTGTCATATCAGCAATTTTTGAGAAAAATTGTCAATATTAGGTTGAATTATTGTTCAAGAGACTTTTTGGTCGTCCTTGCTTTACAATATTAGATTCACCCATTCCCACTAGCACGACACACGAGGGTTCCATTTACAAAAGTACGGAACAAGAATTTAAGTGAAAGTTGTCTCCAACCGAATGAAGTGATAAAAAATGCTGTGTCAACATTATTTTTCAACTTTTTTTTATATAGCAGGTTAGGTGAAGCCCATATCAGCTTGATTTTAAGGACATATTCTCCCACATCAAATTGATACAGTCAAGAATTTACCTTTGAAGTGCTCTCAATAAAACTAGAAACTAAAATCACAAGAAGATGAGTATATTTCCTCGCCATCTATTGAGAAAACATCACCTTTAGCAAAGATTCCACTTTGGTTGGAAATCGTCATTCTCTTCAATTGTCTAATGAGTGAAAGGAGTCAATACTTCTTTGAGACTCGAATCCCACGTTGCTTGGAAATCGCCGGTTTCCTTTGCTTTTCTTTTATACTTGCAAAAGACGAATTCAGAAAAAAGGAGTCATTGCTTTTACGAGACTCAAACTTTGCCCATTGAGAAACACGACAGCTCTGTTGTGTTGCAAAACTTTGGCAATTCGTGTTGAAAGTTGCAAAACTTTGGCAATCCGTGTTGATGTCATTTTTGTTTTTTTTATTTTCGCTGAGGCATTGATGACTTGATAAATTTTCATTAGATATTTCAACAAATTTACTTTCTTAAGTTTTTTTTAGTCAGATACTTTCTTAAGATTAAATTCTTTGTTTATTTGGTGTGGTTTCATATTAACTAAATTCAAATTCTTCAGGTCATTAAATGCTCTTTAGAATGGTATTATGGCTACCCTTTTCAAATCCACCCAACCCAGTAATGGATCTTTTAGGCCAAAATTAGTGACGTGAGCGATGGCTCTAGCCTTCGATTCTTTCAGGTTTTGCAAGATGTAACTTTTTGTGATCTCGAACGAATTCTTACATCAATGTAAATTAAAACTCAAGGTCTTTACAACTTTTAAACATTTAACTAAAATGACGATCCAAATAGAAAGGTATAAAAGATTTTTTAAATATCTTGTAAAATAATATGCACTAAAACTAAACATGTATAAGGCCTCACGTGCCAGGCATGATGGCCGCCCCTATATAAAATTGATCAACATGTTTTATTTTGCACCCTATCCATCATGGCATTTATATTATCTAGGGCTTGAGCCTATTGAGTAAGAGAGATCCGAAACACCCCAAAAAAAAAAAAAAAAAAAAAAGATCCTCCAAATCTCCCCTTCTCTTACTTCCACCATAAACGCCCAATTCCCAGCGACCTACTGTGGTTCGACTGGCAACTTCACCGCCAACAGCACCTACCAAAGGGCCCTCACCAGCCTCCTCTCCTCCATCTCCACTACCAACTCCTCATCCCTCTCCTACGGCTTCTTCAATGCCTCTGCTGCCGTCTCTGACGCCTCCCAAACCCTCTATGTTTTTTGCAATATAAAGAAAGTACAAAAAGTTAAATTGATCGAAGATAACCTTCTGCCACCCCTAGAATCCAGATTTGATTCGAATTAAAAAGTGAGACTAGTGTACATAGCTCAAACTTGAAAAACAATTTCACAGGATCTATGACCTCCATTAAATATATGTAAAAATCGTCTTAGAAGCAAAACAAATCCACATCTTAAAGATTACATATATAACGGTACCTTAACCCTAAACTTTTATCATTAGTGGTTAATAGTCAATCTGGAATCGAAATCTGGAGTCAATTTCCGCTTAGGAGACCAAAGTACAGTTCACCTCTTCATTAGCAATAAATCAGTTTGCAAGTTCTTTCTTTCTCATTTCTGAAATATTTTATGTTGAGCCATTGCTCAAGAGACTTTTTGGTCGTCCTCGGTGTACCATATCAGATTCTCCCATTTCCATTAGCACTACACACTAGGCTTCTAATTTTAAATTATGTAATAGGAGATTTAAATGGAAGTTTCCTGTGACCGAACAAAGTAATATAAAAAATGTCGTGTCAACATTAATTTTCAACTATTTTTTTGGGTATAGCAGAGCAAGTGAAGTTTGGATCAGCTCGGATCAACATTCTCACATTTCAAGTGATTCAATTCCCGGTGTGATCTTTAGGATACACTATCCACGTCAATTGATGCATTCAGCATTTTATTCTTGGAGTGCTCTAAACGAAATTTGAAACAAAAATCACAAGGAGATGAACAAATTTCCTTTGACATCTAGTTAATCATCTGTTTAAAAATATCATATTGTTAGTCATGGTTTCACTAGAAAAGATTCCACGTTGCTTGGCAATTGCGGAGCAATAGACGGACACGGCAGAAGGCGTCAACGCTTTTTTATTATAATTGCAGAAGACCGAGACTCCGTACAACGGAGACTTTGCTTTTCCATTAGAGTCGATGCTTCGTCGAGACTCCAGTTGCTCATTGCTTGGAAATCGCCGGTCGTCTTTTTATATTCGCAGTAAAAGGAGTCAATATTTATTCGAGGCTTTGCCCCATGAGAAACACGACAGCTCTGCACCCACTCTGCAATAGTTTGGTAAAGGTGAGAAAGAAGCGAGGAGAGGAGACTTGGACGATCCATTTTTCTTCTCTCTTTTTTTTTTTTTTGGGTGTCTCGGGTCTCTCTTTGATGTGGGGTGTGTATATATATATATATATATATATTTGGCTGAGTTATTGATGACGTGATAAATTTTCATTAGATATTTCAATATATTTAATTTCTTAAGATTAAACCCTTCGTTTATGACGGGTCTCTCAAAGAGACACCCGAGACACCGAAAGAGAAAAAAATGGATCCTCCAAATCTCCTCCTCTTGCTTCTTCTCACCGTTGCTTCCACCATCGACGCCCAAAATTTCTTCCCAAAGCCTAGGTGTGGTTCGACTGGCAACTTCAGCGCCGACAGCACCTACCAAACCACCCTCACCGCCCTCCTCTCCTCCATCTCCACCACCAACTCCTTGTCCCTCACCTACGGCTTCTTCAACGCCTCCTCCGCCGTCTCTGGTACCTCCCAAACCCTCTATGTCATCGGCTCCTGCCGTGGTGACCTCCCTGCTGAGAGCTGTCGTGCCTGCCTCAATGCCTCGGCCTTTGACATTCGTGACCTCTGCCCCCTCCAGAAGGAGGCGGTCCTCTACAGTGACAACTGCACCGTTCGGTACTCAAACGCCTCGATCTTCCGCACAGTCAAAATCGACCCTGACTACAAGCTGAAATTCGGCGAGAACTTCACGAGCCCAGACAAGGACAACGCTGCGCTGCAGACGCTGCTGGACCGTCTGCCGGGTGAGGCAGCGGGCGGCGGCTCGCTGAGGAAGTACGCAACGGCCACCACATCGGTGGGTCTCCACACGATCTACGCGATGACACAATGCACGCCGGACTTAACCAACCAGCAATGCATCGACTGCCTGGTGATAGTCATCGGGAGGTTTGAGCAGTGCTGTGCTGGGCAGTTGGGAGTGAGGATCATGGCCCCGAGTTGCCGGTTCCGGTACGAAGCCTATCGGTTCTTCGACCCGGTGGGTGAGCCACTTCCGCCGCCCCCTGCGCCCCCTCCGCCACCAGGTACGTTCGCTCTTGTTTAAAAGGTAGGTACAAAGCGATTATGTCTTTTTTTTTCTATAATTAATTATGTAGGTTCCATACAGATTTACACTATTAATCATTCAAATGAGTTTAAAGTACCTGCTCTATAATTCATGCAATTTATTTACATTGAATAAGTACTTTTTTTTGCCAAAAGAAGGCTAAATAGTACCGACATACGATATGACACGATACGATAGGGCGACACGTCATTTCTCAAAAATAGAAAATTGCGACACGTTGAGACACGTTTTATATTTAATGAATATTTTTATTTTTAATTAATTTAATTCAAATTCATAATTAAATAAATAATAAAAAAGAGCTTACAATGAATTTACACTAATAATATTAATAAATTTATTCATAGGAAATTCGAAAAATATACTCATAGTTAATTTGTATCCATGTTTGGGGACATGTTTCTAATTCTAACGATGAAACTAATGATTAACAACAAATTAGAATTAACTTATTTCCCTCGAGTTATCAAAGAATGATGCGGTGTATATTTAACATGCATTTCGTTTCCGCGTTCAAAGTGGCCCTTTAGTGATTTCTCCAGTGTATTACTCAGTGAGCAATGATCGTAAACATAATTTGCCTTTGCTCTTGCAGGTGGAAAGAGCAATTCAAATAGGACTGTGATCATTGTGGTCGCCACAAGTGTTTCTGCGGTTTTCCTTGTTGGTGTTATTGTACTTCTGAGAGTGAAAAGGAAGAAGCAGCCCACGCAAAGAGTTGAAGGTGAGTCTTTATCTTTTTCGCATTGGAACATCAGCTGTTCATGAGGATTTCAAAACATCGAATTGATTCTTCGACTACATGTTTATGTGCCTGCTCGGACATGTCCATGTACACATTTCTCATTGTCTATAGTTAACATTACCTCATCGAGCAGGCCAAAGGAACCAGTTGATTATCTATGCGTGCAGGTGCAATTATGTGTACTAAAAGTTTGTGAACTCTCATTATGAAAACTATGGAAAGACAATGATTCTCGCTCTAAATGACCATATTTTTCTCTTTCTAGGTGAGGCTGTGGATGAAATTAGCACAGTGGACTCGCTCCAATTTGATTTCGGCACTATTAGAGAGGCAACCGATGATTTCTCTAATTCCAAGAAGCTTGGACAAGGAGGTTTTGGTGCTGTTTACATGGTAATAAATAACAAGCACATCCTCTACTCTATTTTATTCAAAATTCAAGCAACCAAATAGTCAAAGATGATATCAATCCGATACTCCTAGAAATGATTCAATGTACCAGTTGATACTCATAAAGATCTAATTTTTTGAAATTTCAGGGTCAACTCTCCAACGGACAAGAAATGGCGGTGAAACGGCTATCACAAAATTCTAGCCAAGGGGAAGTTGAGTTCAAGAACGAGTTCATGTTACTAGCTCAGCTACACCATAGGAACTTGGTCAAGCTCCTAGGTTTCTGTCTGGAAGGAGTTGAACGGCTTCTCATTTACGAGTTTGTGCCCAATTCGAGCCTTGATCAATTTATATTTGGTATGTTTCTCAGGTTGTCATTCATGAAATCATATCCTCACAAAATGATTAATAGACGTCTTATAGAATGCGATTCCACCAAAATGTGTAGATCCCCTTAAGCGTGCGAATCTCAACTGGGATACACGTTACAAGATAATAATGGGTGTTGCCCGAGGGATGCTTTATCTACATGAAGACTCTCGACTTCGTATTATCCATCGGGACCTCAAAGCTAGCAACGTTTTGTTAGACTCAGAAATGAATCCAAAGATATCGGATTTTGGTATGGCGAGGCTGTTCGAGTTGGATCAAACTCAAGCCAAGACAAACCGAATCATGGGGACCTAGTAAGTGACACAACCTCCTAGAGCTAATGCTTATCAAAAGAGAAAAGCAAACTATAGAGCTGATAAAGTGGACTTATTGTGATGGACAGTGGATATATGGCGCCAGAGTATGCGATGCATGGAACTTTCTCGATCAAGTCAGATGTGTTCAGTTTTGGAGTGCTGCTTTTGGAGATCGTAAGTGGTCAAAGGAACACTCTTTTCCGCATGGGCGATGACACGGAAGTCCTTATAAGCTATGTGAGCATACGAACATACCTTCTCATTTCACATAATATTCCAGATATCAATCTGCTCAATGTTTGTCAAATGTTTGCAGGTTTGGAAGAATTGGAGGGAAGGATCATTATCAAACATTATCGATCCCTCTATAACTTCTGGTTCAAGTATTGAAATTGTGAGGTGCATCCACATTGGTCTACTATGTGTCCAAGATAATATGATTAGCCGGCCAACAATGGCCTCGGTCCTTCACGTGCTTAAAAGCCACTCGGTCACTCTCCAAGTGCCATCAAGACCTGCATTCTACATACACAGCGGCGCCGAATCTGATATGCCATCCATGCAAGATTACAATTTATGGGTGACTGAGGTCGAGGAATCAAGAAGCAAATCGAACCAGTTCTCGAAAAATGAGGTTTCTATGACTGAGCCATACCCACGGTAGCCTTAGAAAATGGGAGATCAGTGTGCCCTGCACATTACTTTTTGTGTTTGTTATGGTTTTCAGATCATCAAATTACATTATCATGATTTACTTCTTCCTTAGATTATTTAGGATTTATACGGCTTCATTGCTCGGGATTACATCCAGATTCATAGGATGTTGGAAGTGAAGGATACTCACAAAAAGTCATGTCTGACACTACTTGTGTTAAGATCAGAGAAGCTAGAACAGCTTGCTCTTACAAAATTCGTGTTGGACTAGGTCATTTTAGGCGTGATTTTAGGTGAGCTCCATGTCAATAGTTTGATTTAAACAGATATATAAGATACACATAATGTTTATAGCTGCCAAGATAATAATGAGAATTTGTCTCCAATTATCTACTTAGTCAAATTGGTTCCACTAGTTAAATGATTTTCATATAGTTAACCACTTTCATCTTATCATCTATCTACCCTTTTTCTTATACGTGTAAGTTTCATGAATTGAATTTGTTGACTTCCCATCCCGTGTATTACGAAAACTAGGCAGGTCTTTTACTCTCGTGGTGCATCCGACTATAGCCGCATTACATTACAGTTTACCGACATATTTTATGGGTTAGGTGAGAAAAGACCAATTCGAACCCCCGTGTTCCCATATGCAGTGTTATTTATAGTTTGACCGCAGTATAGTCTTCCTGTCAAGCATATCTAATTTTCAGATCTAAATATTTCATTTATTGATATAAAACTTAGGTATTTAAGCAATGACGTCACGACTGGTACGTCTCCCATAAGTGGTGCATTTGACTCTTCAATAAATGTTATTTGTGTCGGTCCATTTTTTGGTTTTTTCAATTGACCAACTCATTAAATTAAGATTGCTGCAACAAGAATGAAATTCTAAGTACTAGACTTGCGATAGAAAGTTTGTTTTATTGGGACATTTGAAAGGGATAGTTGTCTAAAAGGTTCTAAACCTATTGAATTTTTATCAATTCAATCATAACATTTTTAATTGTGTTAATTGAGTTTTCAACATTTTCCCATTTTGCCTATCAAGTGCATTCGGCCAATTTAGCTAGAAATCACGACATAGATGCCAATTATTCTATGTGACATAGTTGGCACTAATGTAGATAATTTTTAATAATATTTTGATATTTTCTCGATTTTTATTAACTTATTTTAATTTTTCTTTTTTATTCATCTTCTTTTCTTTTTCTTTTTTATTCATCTTCTTTTCTTTTTTTTTTTTTTTTTTTTTTTAAAACTCTAGCTAGTGAGGTCATCAGTCAACCATCACAATCCACAAGGCCAAACCCTTGCCTAGGCTTCTTCTTCTTCTTCTTTTCGTTGGGGGAGGGGGCATCGCACCCTTGCGAGCCAAAGGCAGGGCCTGCACTCTCACCAAGATCGAGGTGTGGTCATCCAGCCCTTACCAGTAAGAGTTGTAAAAAAATAAAAGAGAAAGCATAAAAGAAAAAAATTCAAAAAGTAATACAAAAAATTTGAATTTTTTTTAAAATATTATTAAAAATTATCTAATTTAATGCCTGCCATATTAAGTAGGACGGCTAGCGTTTACTGGAAAAAATGACCTAAATAGACTCAATTAGTAAAATATAAAAATGTTTAAAACTCAATTGGCACCATTAAAAGTTTAAGTTTGGATTGGTAAACGTGCTATAAATTTATGTCATTTTAGATAATTTCCTCATTTGAAAATATTTATTGATTGTAATTTATCCAAGAGATTATTAATACAAGATGTCACTTCAGCTTGGCAGCATCATATCTTCTTACGACGCCTCATATTGCTTAATGATTCCTTGGATTATGTGCAAAAGTTGCATTTTCATTTTGCTTGGTCGACATGCGTGGGGCCCAAAAAAAAAGAAAATGAAAATGAAATAAAAAGGGAAAAGGAGAGCATGGTTGAGAGCACACTCGAGAAAGAGAGAATAAGAGAGAGAAAATAAAAGGAGGAAAGAAGAGAGAAGAGGAAGAAAGGGAAAGAGAAGATGGGGATTTTGCACCACGGATGTCTCACCAAGTCTATTCAACTATGTATCGCAACTTTTGGTAATTGCTCACACCCTTCGTTCATCTAATTGGAGTGACATTTGGGGTGAGGACACAAATTTGAAGTTTCATGAATTTTGAACTATAAATTTTAAACCATTGGAGGTTCGCCCCAGTGGCTATCCTTCCAACTTAGAAGGGGGAGGTGAATGGTTCAAATCCCCACATTCTCAGGGGGGATTGAAGTGGGGACGATTTCATTTCAGGACAAAGTTTCGACTCTCATGCCCTGCAAGAAGGCATAGCAAAAGTTTGAGAATGAGTATTAGAGTAGGCTTAGCGTAAGATTGACCAAAAAAAAAAAAAAAAAAAAAAGAAGAACTATAAAGTTTGATTAAGGAGTCATTGAGCTACGAATATATATATATAAAATGATAGTTTATAGTGTTGTAGAATCGTAGGATTTTAACGGAACTTAATTTGGACTTACAGTTTGCTGAAAAAAAAAATTAAAAGTTGGCTACAAATGATGAACAATGCGCAACCAGTGACTTTTGGGCTTTTAATTTAATAATGTTTTCAAGTTATAAATTTCATATGAAATTATCAAACATTGTTTGAGAAAATACAAGTCTTTTTTAGATGAAATTACAAATTAAATTTCTGTTATCAATTATCAGTCAATTCGTGACATCAAGTCTTATTCAATTTGATAAATTGCAACTATTTTTTTGCTGAACAAAAGACTCTATTTAGTTCTCAAAATAATGCTCAAGAACTTAATAAAATGGTTTTCAAGTTTAGCAAATTCCAAAAAACTACCGAGCAATGAAAATGCGAGAATGCAAATAATAAAGCACAATATGCATCTAGGAGCATACTCTTAACCCTCAAGAGTAGGGCCAAATTTCAATGGTTTTCAGCTTGATTTTGGGTTGACCAAGTTATGGGTATTCCAATGCTTCAAAAGATATTCCTTTTGATTGTAAGTCACTCGAAATGGAGTTTGATGGAGAGAAATATGATGTAACTCAATTTTGTACTCAAGTTTTGCGCTATAAATAACTTTGAATATCTGCTCTGGTTAAGAGTTTTTTTAGTGCCTAGGAGTCGTTTCGTTAACTTTTAAGTTTAGTATGGCCATTTCATAGTTGTTGTAATATTTTAGTCAGTTTTGACATCGATTTTTGTTTAATTGTTAAGATTACGAGGTTGTCAGCATATATAACAATGTTGTTTGATCAGAGGCATTCCGAGGTGAATGGTACTTTTTCTTCTTTGAGTTTCTAAATACATATTTCAAAAACAACATAGATTATATATTGTACAAGTAAAGAAATGGCATTGTTGTTGTATAAAAAGCCAGATCAAGCGTTTACTACTCCATATTTACGAATCTTTAGAAAGCATGTTATGCAAGGTGTTGTGAAGTAATATATTAACTACTTTGCAAACCGGTTTATGAATGATTTAAAAAATGGTTGAAAAATGGCGAATAAATTACGTTGCGAAAAGTTATTTATTTGATATATAAGATTTAATTCTGGATTGGACTTCTAGAATGGGAAGATAGTTGTTTGATGCTCAATATAATTATGAACTCGGTTAGAGGTTTGTGGGTATGCATACCATTTTAGCATATTCTTCCAAGTTTCCAGGTTGAGTCACCAGTTTTGTAAGTAGAGACTTTGCCAAGAGAAGAATCTTAGTCGCCTTTCACTAGACGTCGTGTCGTGACTATGGTAGGATATTGAGCAATATATTAGTTGATGGATAAGCCATTGACACGTGATTTGAGATTAATTAATAAACCTAACCACTGATTTATGTATTGTGATGGTGGATTTAAATAAATATTTTGTATTTATATAAAGATTTGTTGAAATGAAACAATACATATTTGATTCAACATATATATCATGACTTTGGATTGCGAGTTTCTAGTATTGTTTTTGTTGACACCTATTTTAAAATTTGACTTATCTTTTAGAAAATAAAAATGGAGCATTTGGTTGTAGAGGGAAATTAAAAAAAAAAAAAAAAAAATTGAACCAAATTGCCTCATTTCAAATATCAAAATTTCAACGGTCTTTTGATTTTTGAGTCACTAATTTGTTGAATGGTTGAGCGAATATGTGCAAATCTTCACCTGAAAAAATAGAAAACTGAAGAGAAAGAAGAAAAGTTTGGGGGCTTCTTTTCGTAAAAAAAAATTGAAAAGTGAAAAGAGAGAAAATAGAGAAGAGGGTTTCAGTTTTTGAGGGAAAAATAAGAAATGTCAAAAGAGAAGGGGAGAAAGCGAGGAGGTGACCGGTCATTGGGAAGGAAAAGAGAAAAAAAAAAAACAAAGAAAAAAGTTGACAAGACCCCTACTGTTCACCTTCTTCCCCCATCCGCTTCTGCTCTACACGGCGTCGCCGCTCGTCCGCCACCGCACTACCATCGTGCGAACACCGCCGTAGCAGCAAGCCTGAGCCGATCACCGCCAGTAGCTGCCACATCCCCTGCTTGACTCCTCCACGCTCGCGACCACCGCGCGCCTCCAGCCCGAGATCCAACCACACTGCCGTGTCCCGCCGAGCACTTTTGCTGCCGAGCTTCCCCTTGCCGGCCCTGTGACGACCCACGACGACCCGACCTCGTCCGAAGCTTCGCCTTGTCTTCGCCGGTCTCTGCCCACCTGTCGCTGTTCCCCGACACCTGCAGCGCCTCCGATCAGCGACCCGATGCCAGCTCGCCGTTCCGCCAGACACTGGGCTCCCTGCTGTCGACTTCTCTGCTCACCGGCGGCTGCCGCCCTTCGACCCAGCAACCAAGTGACGCCAACAGGTCCTTAACTGGCGTCGCGCCTTCCTTTGCCATTGACGCCAGCAGCCGCTCCGTATCCGCCGCGCCACCATCGCTGTAACCCGACGCCGCCTCTGCTGGCCACGCCTCCGCACAGCTCTCTGCTCCGCACCTCTGCTCGAGCCCAAACCAGTCACTGATTTTTCTTCCCTGCAGCTCCGAATTGCCGGACCTCGCCGGAGCTCCGCACCTCCGCAACCTCCGATCGTCGGTGACGCACCGTTACAGCCACCGCCCTTTACTGGAGCCGGTGACCAGCCGCACGAGCACAAGCCGTGCTTGGGAAGAAAAAAGAAGAAATGAAAAAACGAAAGAAGAAAAGAAAAGGGAATTAGGTAGTTTTATTTTTTTTTCTATCTACTTTATTTTGTTTATTTTTTTAAGTTTAGTTATTTTAAATTGGAACCTCATGAATCTTATAGGCGTTATCTGTTAGGATTTTGTCCGTAATTAATGTAATTATGAATTAATCCGAGAGACATCGATTATTTTTTTTTTAATTATATTAATTTTTGGACTTTTGGTAGAATTTTAATTATTAAATCATTATAATTATTGATTTGACCCATAAGACTTCGAATCGGATTTTTAATTATTTTGATATTTTTGTCGTGATAATTAGAATTATGATAATCATTAATTTGACCTGTGAGATAACATGTTTTTTTTATTATTTTAATCATTTATTTTGTTGATGGCTTAGATTTAATATTTATTACTTATCTTAAAAAAAAAATCAAAATTCAAAAATTCAAAATCTTGCATTAGAGTATGTAGGTTTATTTAATTAGAATTTGTTTATTAATAAAATTATATCATATCTAGAACTTAGATACTTAGGTCCATACACATTTCATATTTAAGGCAATGCATTTTGATTTTTAAGATTTATATAGAATTAGGATAATTTTCCTTTAATAAAACCAAAACAAAAAAAAAAGAACAAAAAATGTTATTTAGGTTATATATATATTTCATAATGTGCACACCGCATGTTGCGCTTTAGTTAGTGGGTCATAGGTTAATGTTTAATATTCCGTCGTATAGTTTTTTTTAATAAAAAAGCCAAAGATTAGCATTACATCTTTATGTTGTGTTTCTTAATAAGAATTATTAAGTATTTAAAAAAAAAAGAAAAAAGAAAACACAAAAGTCATTTATTTGGTTAGTTAATAGGTTAGTTCATAATTAATCCCATTTCACGTCATCATTATTAGTGTAGGTTGCATATGCGTGATAAAAAAAAATCATTAAAAAATCATAAAAAGAATATGCACATAGAATTACCATGTCATATATCTCATATCATGTAGCACATACATATTTAGGATTAGGTGAATTAGATTGTACATATATGGTGATGGTTTATGTTATGCCATATCTCACATGTCATTAAAGTAAAAGTCATGCATATTAAGTTTAAATTAAGATTGCATAAAATAAAAATTAGGTGTTATGTCATTTAGAAATCATGTTTATGGTATACATTTTTATTAGCATTTTTTGTTATGAAGTTGTAGCTTATATATTCTTACAATTTATCATTTTGGTTGATTGAATGTTATTTTATTGATTGTGTACCCGCATGATCACCATTTGTATGTTAGTAGCTTAGGTTAAAATTAATCAAGACTGCATGCAAAATATTTTTTAAATTAAAATGACAAGGTACCAAAAGGGCGTTAGATTTTTCTAGCGTAATCATATCCCCGGACCTATTGAATCTCTGGTTCGTAAAAGTAAAGTATTCTCCCATACTTTACTTGGGTTTCTAACCAACCCTAATTAGTTAGCGGCGGTTCCAAATGAGTATAATTGCATGTTTAAATGAGTTAATTTCTTGGTATCAAGTCGTGATAATTTCTTGGTATCAAGTCGTGATTGGTAGGACTTGGGAGGGTCTGTGCCAAGTCTTTGGACTTAGTAATCCATTAGTCTTCTTTGAATAATTCACTCTCGAGAAGGTCGAGACAATTTTATACATGCATAATAGCTGCTCGATTTGCTTTGAAGAGATATGCACTACTAACTAGGCTGTGGTTACTTATCCCATTTCTTAACAATCTTTAAAGGTTCCTTGGTTAGTGGCAAATAAAGTGAGACTATTATCGATGGGGACTTTTGAGATCTCAACTTTTTGGTCATGGATTGAGGCTTAATCCTTTAAGTAGAAGGACAGCTGAATCATTACCCCTATCATTATAGAATTTGGGCCGTCACAATGTGACTCAAGAGGACTTAAAATTCAAAGACTCAACTCTAATAAATTGAGATTGCAACACTCACCTCAAGTTTAAATGAGCTATCGATTAAGAGCTTTTACTTGATGAAATGTTTTAGAAGCCAAAACTTCACTTTCCTAAGGTTGATTACCAATACTAAATCTCACTGCATGGCTCAAGTTTAACACAAACTGGAGCTAAAGAGCTTGACCTTGAGCTTAAACTTGAATTTTGAGCCATGAAAAATAATAAAATTATGCTACTTGCACTCAAAATATCATATACTTATTTTGGTTTAAATAATTGTTATGGATGTATGGAGGAGCGTTTTCTTTCTTGTTTGGTATTGGAAATATAAACTTTGAGATTATATAGATATTAAACTTCTTGCATAATTGTTGGGAAAGATTAAAGGTAATATTTATTCAATCAAACCCATAACAAAACAACTTGATAGTATATTACGTTTTTCCAAACAAAAATCCAAACTATTAGAATTTTGATTTAAAATAGTTGATAAATTAGTTCAAATTATACTATATATACTCCCAGCGATTACTATCTTTGTGTACTGCTCATGTGATATATTCAACCAATTTTTCATGCATCGGACTAAGTCATTTTCTTATTTATTCAAAGGCATGCCGTCACATACATATGTGATCGATGCTAGGAGATTTGTTACAAATTACTTTTTTTGAAACATAGCTCAAAGCAGTTCAAATCATACTATATATACTCCTAAGGATTACGATATTTGTGTACTGCTCAAATGACATATTGAGCCATTTTTTATGCGTCAAACTAAGTCCTTTTTAGTCAAAGGCATGCCCTCATATACATATATGATCGATGCTAGGAGATTCATGAAGAATTACATTTTTTAAAACATAGCTCAAAGCGGTTAAATTGAGTAAGAATCAAACCATGGATCTCGAGTTTTAGAGACACAAATTCTCAATTATTTTATCAATTTAAGGTTCTCTAGGCCTAGCAGTTGCTCAGATATTGATTGTTCATGAGACTTTGAAAATGTTCTTGTATAATCATCACAACATGGAACAATAGAACTTTATCAAATGACTAGTTAAATATAATTGAATATGAGAATGATCTTTTACTTAGGAGAAATTGATAGGTATATATGTCATACCCATAGGAAAAAATTAGGATGTTAATAATAAGAGTGTGATGCAATCTCAATTTTTTTTTCCATAGACTAATAGTCTATTTTCCACGACTGTATTTGTATTGTGGTTTTGCTGTGGCCAAACATGTGTTTGTCGATGCATTTTTTAATTGTATGATCAGTCAATTATGTTTTAATTTCCTTCTTCTTCTTATTCTTTTTTTTTTCTCTAGTAGCTATAGCTAAAAAGCATACATGTATGTGTAGGAAGTATAAAGAAAGTCTAAAAGAGTGTAAAACACATAAACATTTCCCAATGCAAGTTTGTTTAAACATATCTCATTTTTAAACCAATGACCACTTACATATATCTTTTCAAATACTATTTAGATAACTCCAAATAAAATCCTACTTTGAAAAGACCAAATTGTCCCTTCTTGGATACTCATTTTAGAATCTTACTTAGGGCTTAGGTGATTTAGTTTTAGTTGCTTTTAAGTGTTTGGGTTGGTGTGAGAATTTAGGATTTGGGGATAAACATTATTTGGAAAAAAAAAGGTGGCGTTTTGTAAATAGGGAGATAAAAATAATTAATGTGAGTTGTAAAGTAGTATTTGTGGCGACCTCTTTTTTTTTTTTGTGCCCACATATGCACGGGCATGTGCAGAGACTAATGGCTCGCTAAGTATAAAGCTTAGTTCGAGCTCTTCCAAACCCACCAATTCACGACTTATAGTCCAAGTTTTTAACATGCAAGTTAATTTCAAATAAGAACCCCCACTAATCGATTTGGAGTTGGTCGATTAAAAACCCAAGTGAAATATCGGAATAAATACTTCACTTTTACGCAACAAGAGAAACTAGGATCGTAGACTTGATTATATTAGTTAATCACTAATACTCTTTCGGTACCTAATCTTGTTTAAGCATCAAGTAAAGCATTTATGCGACATTTTGTACCAATCACGGGTTCTAGGATTCAATTCCTAATGAAACTGAGGAAATAGAAATCCATGCATCATGAAAGCACAATTGGAATGCAGGAAATAAGTCAATATTTGCTTGTAAGAAATTATATACGATTTCTTTTTCTTTTTTTGGAGAGGTAGGGTTTCAAGGGTTCTGATTTTTATGGAATTATGAGTAATTTTTTATTTTTTTAATTAAATTATTTTTAATATTAAAAATAATAATATATAATATTATTAAAAAAGGGATCCAGGTCGGATTCCCGAGTCGGGATCGATTTGAATTCGTAAGCCACCGACTCGGCTGGGCATGCGCGGGCCTAGCTCGGAATTATCTTTGAAAAAAACTCCAAGCCCCTCTTTTTAAAAAACAAACAAATCAGGCCCACTTACCATTAAAACAAATGCCCAGCCCAAGATTTACACCAAACTAGGTCCGACCCATTGAAGGAGAAACCCTAGCCCAAAACCAGGGAAAGTCGAGTCAGGCAGACTCGCAAATCGACCCAGTTCACAATCGCCACCGTTCTCCCTTTTCGCGAGATCAACGGAGACGATCGAGCTCCTCCTCCAGCGTCACCCTAGCCAGCCTAGTCCGCCGACTCAGCCTTCGCCCAACCAGCCGCCATCGCCGACCATCACTCTCTGGTCACGGCAACCCAAATCCTGGCCACCAATTTCCTCCGGCAAATCGTCGAACGCTTGGAGTTCGTTGGTGGATCCAAACGCGGGTGGCCACGAGAACGACGCGAGCAGATGGCGTCATTGATGGCAAAGCAGCGGTGGCATTGGGCCAATCGACCAGTGCTGCATGCGGCGAGGGTGCTCTCACACACACACACACTCTCTCTCTCTCTCTCTCTCTCTCTCTCTCTAGATTGTAGGGTGTGCATAGTCCGGGTGGGTGGTGAACCGAGAACTGTTCGCTAAGGACCGGTTCCAAAAAATTGGAATTGGAATCGCCCATTAGTTGCACGGATCCACCCGGAATTGGGCACCGCCGGGTGCAGTCGGGTTCCCCGAATGGAATAATAATATCATTTTCCAAATCCCGCCCAGGTATTCTTCATATCAAATAATATTTTTCTTTAAATTGAATCGCTTAATTAATGGTACCATTTTCCTTATTTATTTATTTATTTATTGGAATTCCTGTTTTTGAATCATTTTAATTGAAATCTAAAATATTTGTTAAGTTCAAGGTTTTGGATGATTATCATATGTAGATCGTATTTCCTTTATCCCCTAATAGTGCTTAATCTCTTACAACCTTTGCTTTACTAAATTCTTTTTGTAGAAACAATTCCACTGGTAAACCCACCTCGTGGCGGGTGAGTTGGTTAGGGCACGCATTGGCCACACGATGGCTAGGGTTTGATTCCCCTCCTTGTCACGTTGTGCGACTTAAGTGGGGGTGCCATGGGAGTTGGGTCCTTACGCTAGTGCTCCTTGGGTTTACGTCGTCGGTTGCCCAGTTTGCATGCGGCGGTTCTCGGTTACAAAAAAAAAAATTCCACTAGTACTCCATATATTCTTAAACACAATGTCCTATGTGAGTCTCGGAAGTATTGAGTTGATGAAATGTAGCTTAAACACTTTACTAAATTCTTATGTGAGTCTCGGAAGTATTGAGTTGATGAAATGTCCTTGGGTTTACGTCGTCGGTTGCCAGCTGTACGGCGGTTCTCGGGTTACAAAAAAAAAAAAATTCCACTAGTACTCCATATATTCTTAAACACAATGTCCTATGTGAGTCTCGGAAGTATTGAGTTGATGAAATGTAGCTTAAACACTTTACTAAATTCTTATAAAAACATGGAAATTGTGAGAGAATATGGAGCCCTAAAATTTAGGTTTACTAATTAGTAATTTCGAAATTTATTTTAATATTAAAAATTAATATATTATTATAATATAATCGGTTTGGTCTAGGTGAGTGGATCTCCCTTGGAATTGGGAACTAGACTGGTACCCACCGGTTCCCATAAATTGGAATTGAGAATCGGACCGGTTTTCTCAAAAACCATTGGTTTTGGGCGATTCTGTATGGTTCCGGGCGGTCGGGCGGATCTTGGTTCTTTTTGCACACCCCTAGTAAATTGTCTTATGTACATCGCCAGTCTTTGTGTGTGAGGCATAGAGGCGGAGGGGGGAAGAAGGAAGGAAGAAGAAGAAAGAAGGAGGGGGGCTGGGCTGGGTTGCAAAGGTGGGGGTTCAAATGGGTCTTGGCCCATGCGGAAGATAAACAAGAATGAGGGCTGGGGCGTGGGCCTTGCCCTCTCTCTCTCTTTTTTAAATAATTATGCAAAAAATAAAGGGGAATAAAATTAAAATAAAAACTCAATAAAAAAGCAAATGATACTAATACCTAGGTCATGCGAAAAACATTTTTGTTAAGGCCAAATTGATCCTTGGTTTTCTTTTATGTAATTTTATATTAAATTATTTAACCAAAATTTAGGTGTCAACAGTATCCAAAAGTAAGATTGAGGTATATATCTCGCACTTTAAATATAGCTATGTGAGTGTTTATTGAATAAAGAATTATGTATCTTTTTTGTTCTCCTATGAATTCAATTAATTATTAAACAAAAAAGGACAGTTTTTTCCATACCATTACAGTGTTGTGAGATTTACAGCAAGTGTAATAGACCAACTAGGACCCACTGGATATAATTGGAACTGAAATTTTTTTGATTCAAAAGTATTTTCAAGTCTAAAATCAATCTTCTTCAAATTAAGATTTTATGATAATTGGATCTAACAAGTAGATTTTTCCTTCTTGGCACCTAATCCAAATTTGTTTTTCCTTTCTTATAGATTGACACCATATAAAGGTCCTTGTTATAAACTATTTCAATAAAAAGAATTTTTGCTTTTCTTTTTGGAGCATATATATCTTTGATCACTTTATTTAACCGTGTTTTTACCACCATCCTCCAACGGAAAAAAGACTCGACCTTTATAAAATGAGGAGTTTTTTGAGTTCTAGGAAGAACATAGGCTCTATCCTCTAGTCTACTTATGCATACACACGTTCATGTACATTATAGATCCAATAATATTTCTTTGTTAACATAATTACACCTTTTTATAATGGTTGGACTGGAATTAGACCATGGTTAATTGAAAGGCAAATAAAAGATCTGATAAGGTAAAAAAGTTCGAGATCCCCTATTTCGATATCCTCCTAAATTATGCAACAAAATCAAAGTTTCGATGTGAGAGCTTTATCCTCTGTCTCGACTTGACCCAAGCAAAGCTAGCTTAGTAAAAACTTTTCTTTACAAAAATGATAACACAATCCAAAAAGAAAATTTTAAAAAGAAAAACTACTGAAGAAAGAGGTCCCAATCATATAAAGCAACTTCTCCGCTAAGGTTTCGTTCACAGCGCACTGCATCTTGATATATTAAAACAAACAAAGCGACCTTCAAAAGGCCAACAAGCCACAAAACAAGCACATTCAAAGAAAAGAAACTTGAAATGGAGCGGCACTTTGATCTTCTCTCGGAAGATGATCTCTTCTTGTCATTATTGTTTGATGTTCCTCAAGTATCAGATTCTGAATTTGCTGAAGAGTTGCAGTTTCAGGAGGTTTTAGAAGTCTCGTCTGTGATGAATATGAATCCTTCAAAAAGAAATACTGGGTCTTCTTTATCTTTGGTGGTTGTAACTGAAGCAAACCCAAACATAAGCCAAATGAAAATCATAGACCCGGTCGAGATAGGCGTTCAGAAAGATGGTGGTGAGTCATCAGAGAGCTTCTGCGAGATTTGTGCAGAGAGAAAAGAGGCCAACGAGATGTTGAGGATCGGGAACGTGTGTTCTCACAGCTTTTGCTCGCTCTGCATAAGCAGGTATGTGGAGACCAGAGTCCTGGACAGTGTCACCGCCGTCAAATGCCCAGGATTGGAGTGTGAGGGTGTCCTACAGATTAATTCTTGCAGGCAAATCCTCCCTGAGAATGTTCTCGACATGTGGGAGAAATCGTTGTGCGAGGCAGTGTTTCTTGACTCGCAGAAGTTCTATTGCCCTTTCCAGAACTGCTCAGCGCTTTTGATCAAAGACTATGATGATGGGCAGGTGATTAGAGAGAGCGAGTGCCCATACTGCCATAGGTTGTTCTGTGCCGAGTGTTCCGTGCCTTGGCATGCCGGTGTGTTGTGCGAAGAGTTTCAGTTGTTGAATGAAGATGAGAGAGGGAGGGAGGATCTCATTGTGAGGGAGCTGGCGAAGGAGGAAAAATGGGGGAGATGCCCCAAATGCAAATTTTACGTGGAGAGGACTCAGGGTTGTGCTCACATCGTTTGCAGGTTTGTGATACATTCACTGAAAAGATTTACTTGATAGCAAATAATTTATCTAGATAAATCGAGAAGCTTGACACCTTACAGCTTCTTTGTTGAGATTTTTCTGAAATCCTATAGATGTCGAAGGATTGTTGCTTGTGTATAATTGGTGAAACAGACTTTCTAAGGGATCTTCCATTTTTAGAAAGGATGTGTCATCGACTGTGGATTTCACAATTGACGGATGAACTCATAATAATTTAATTCAGGTGCAAGGTCCAAGCGTATCTCATCAAATTGTGGTGGTAAAGATACACTTGAATACAGTGTGAAAGCTGCATGACTAGGCAATGGTCAGTATGTAGTTTGATAATTAAGCATAAGACGTTTCATAAATCATCAAGCCTTATCAGTGATATTCAATGGTACACTGTCTTTATGTAAGTAGTGTGGCCACTCTGCTTTATTCTGCTGATGGCTGGTACTGAAGATCACGCTAGTTAGTGTTTTATTATGAATCCTTTGGCAAAGTTAGCGGTACCTGAGTTTGTGAATGTTCAATTGTTCATACTTTTCTACTTTTTGTTGGCTACATTGTTGTTCCTTGGCGGCTTGCAATTGCAGGTGCCAGGTTCAGTTTTGCTATGGATGTGGATCAGAATGGACTGATACTCATGGTGGTTGCACAAGAAACTAAGGGGCAAAAGACAGAGGAAAGAAGGCCTAACCATGTAATCTGTTACATCTGAATTTATCATTGATAAGAACATGTGGTATGGTGTAGAAGCGATGTGATCAATGTTTTGGGTGAAGCAACATATAGTGTATGGATTAAACCTGCTCTATGATTTTTTCCAGGGTGTGTTGTTCTTGTTTGAGCTTCCAGTCGCCTGTCGATCTTTTTTTCAAGAATATCACTGAAAGATCATTCAATACAAGTCATAGTGACAAATATAGATTCATTTTATCAACGGGTGTCAATTCCATACGATTCCAGAATACTTTCCTATTTCAATCATGTGGCTTGTTTGAACTTGTCCTTATTACCATAGAGTAGACTCTGCATTTTGCTTCTAAGAGTTTATTTTGTTGCTTAAAATGCTTCTATACACACAAAGTAGAATCATTTGCTTTTCCGTGAAGCAATGGAAGTAACTGAGAGCATGAGCACTTTGCTGATGTTCCTAAGATCTGCCATTACATCGAAGTATTGACTAGAATTTTGCTCTCTTTAAAACATTTGGATTTTTTTTTTCCTTTTGTCGGGGTTCGATTAATGATCTTTCCTTCTTATCAAAAAAGAAAAAGAAAAAAAAACAATGATCTTTCCTTGCCCGTCTCAATATCTCATCTCCAATTTAGATTGTTCGTACTGGTTTTTAGTCATTTACTCATTGATCGGATATACTCTTTTGCATTCACTAAAATGGACCCAAGAATGTAGATTACAAAATAGCTACTTCTTTCAGCAGAAGTTGCTGAGATAATACCTTTTGTTGATTACCTGGCCAAAAAAAAAATAAACTTTCTTGACTACAATATACCATTCCGCACTGGTAATTGCTTATTACTCCTCTTTTCACCAAGTCAAATTGCATCGTATTGCAATATCTGAAGACCATTGTAGACCAGGAAGAGCATCAGTTAGATAGGTTTGCAGTCTACCCCAATCTTAGAACTTTACTGATATTGTGTTAAGAGGCTTTCACACAAAATCACTTTAATCTAAGATCTATGTATATAATCAGTCGGGCATCAAGAATCCAAAGTAAATATATTTCAATGCTTGAAGGCAGTACGAAAGAAGAAGTAATTTGGCTCTAGTGTGGCAGGTTCCAGGCTGAACACTTTCGATATTCGATAGATGAAGGTACAAATATGTAGAAACAGGGGATAGGCTGGCCTTTAAGAAAGAAATCCTTTCTATGTCCGATACTACAAATAATTATGTCTTTAATATCGCTTTCTCATTTTTCAATACTAGAACGCTTCTGGGTGAACCTAAGACTTTTCTTTTTCTCCTTATAGCTTCAATCCGTTTCATTTAGCCTACTTATGACGTGTACGAATTAAAAATAAAAGTGCCCGACTAAAGATGTACTTATATATATTCGTGATTTTTTTTTTTTTTTTGGACGAGTATATATATTCGTGATTGAATAATTGTTTTTCATTACGTTTCCGTTTAAAATATATATGTATATATATTGGTTCTATGTTTACGACCACCCATATTCTGATTGCGAGGATTAACCGTGTTTTTTTTTTTTTTTTTTACCTTAGCAAAGTGAAGGTATAAAGTGTGTTGAGAAGTGGTAGCACCTGTGTAAGAAATGGGTTTGGTCAAATAGACAAAGTCTTGTCTCGCAATGAAAATGCATGGTAAAGGACATATAGCTCATTTGCATGATAAAGTATACGCTAATGGACGTGTGGGAAAAATTACTTAATTAGTTCCAAATTTATTGTAGTAATATTAATTTAGTCATTAAATTTTTAATTTTTTAATTTAATTCTAAATTTTTTTATGAAATTATGACATAGTCTATCCGACCAATTTTTAACTTAAATTACTAATGTAGTGATTTAGTCACCACTGCCCATTCTACGTGGCATATTGGCAACCTAACAAAAAAATTTACTCAAAACAACATCGTTTCAAGTAATTTTTTGAATTTTTGAGATTTCTTTTTCCTTTTCCTTTCATCTTCTTTTTCTTTTACTATCCATCTTTTTCGTTTCTTTCTTTTTTACTAAACTTTGCATATCAAATCCAGACAATGCGTAACTTAAAAAAAGAACCTCTTAGCTCTCTTTGGATCAATCATCCACATCCCAACCAGCTTATCGAGAGCCATGGTGTTCTTTGCCTCTACACTCTCCAAAATGAACAGTAAATATTGTTTTAAAGAAAAAAAGATAAACAGTAAAGGGATGATTGTTCAAAAATTGTAAATTTATAGTATATCAACCAATTCACTCATAAACATTTTAATTATACCAATTTTATCTCAAAACTTTTAATGACTTACCAATTTTGTCATCGACTTTTCTTTACATCAATTTAATCCTAAATTTTTTAAAGAATTGCTAATATAATCCTCAACTTATTATTTGGATATTTGCCCATAAGGATTACATTGGCTAATGTCAAAATGTTTTGGATTAAATTAACAAATCATCAAAATATTTAGGACTAAATTAGCATAGTTGAAAGATTTAGGACTAAATTGACAAATCGTCAAAAGATTTAGGATTAAATTAGCACAAATTGAATGTTAATGATTAAATTGTCATATGTACAATAGGTTTGAGACTTTTTTAACAAATTTCCCAACATCAAAAGAAAAAAGAAAAAAATCTGAAAATTCAAAATATTACTTTGCACATGTTTTGAGCCGCCTCTTGACTGTGTTTGAGCCACATTTAGAATCACACTTATGCAACCATGAATGTATATCGAAGGGATTACCTTTATGGCATAAATGATTTGATAATTTTGTCTAATCTATTATGATTATTATCATTTCTTAAGAAGTGGTAGATTATATACGCAATCGGTGATGTGTTTACTCCGCATCGAGGAGGCTAATGTGTGTGCAGATTCATCTAGATTGGGGAGAATATAAGATCAGAGTCCAGGATATGAGGGTGCATCGAAAAGTTAAGTGCAATTATGTCACACCAGAACTCTTGTTGCACTTAAACCTGAAATATTTTATGTTTGTGTTATTGCTCAAGAGACTTTTTGGTCGTTATTGATTTACAATATTGGATTCTCCAATTCCCATTAGCGTGCAATGCATGGAACTTTCTTTGTCAAGTCAGATGTGTTTAGTTTTGGAGTGTTGGTTTTGGGGATTTTGAGTGGTCAAAAGAACACTCTTTTCTGCATGGGCGATGACACATAGGTCCTTATAAGCTATTTGAGTATAAGAACATACCTTCTCATTTTGCACAATATTCCAATGATCAATCTGCTCAATGATTGTCAAGATGTTTGTAGGAATGGAAGAATAGGAGGGAAGGATCGATATCAAACATCATCAATCCCTCTATAACTTCTGGTTCAAGTACTAAAATTGGGCGGTCCATCCACATTGGCCTACTATGTGTCCAAGAAAATGTGGTTAGCCAGCCAACAATGGCCTCGGTCCTTCTCATGCTTTATAGCCACTCTGTCACTCTCCAAGTGCCATCAAGACCCGCATTCTACATGCACAACAACATCAAATCTGATATGCAGTCCATAGAGTATTACAATTTGAGGGTATCTAAGATTGAGGAATCAAGAAGCAAATCAAACTAGTTCTAAAAAAACGAGACCTCTATGACTAAGAAGGACTCTATCTCCACTTTGAAAAAGACAACTACATGAACTCACCAATTAAATCAAATAAAAGTGATCATTAGTTGTTGCTACCAAAAAATGACTGAGTCTTCTAAATGGACATGACATCAATACAAAAATTGATATTAAGTGATTATACCATCCATAAGTCATTGAAGTGCTTGTTGATCACCAAGATAACCGATGAACATAGTACAGTTATCGACATATGATAACAACTAATCAATGATTGATACTTAGATAAATTTAGATAAATGTTAAAGGCAAAAACCGAAGACAATAAAGATGTCAATTAAAGGTTAGATCAAGTGACAATTGAGAAGTCATAATGGCTTGTAGAGAAGGTTGACGTGCAACGAGGGAGAGCGATCATGGAGTCTAAACTTATGGAAATGCAATTGAGTCCAATCAAAATTGAAGAGTTTTAGCTACCCAAAGATAAGTTTGACATGCAATCATGGATTATGGTAAGAGAGCCTAAAATCATGGAGATACAATTATAATCTTTAATTTGAATATTAACCACTTAGATAGGGTGACATTTCGTGATACACTATATAAGCCATGTTGAATCATTCGAAGGAGGACACAATCAACCACACAAACTATGTGTCTTTTATCTTATCCATTTATTTTTCAGTTCTTGAATTTACTTTCTTCTAAAGTAATTAGTTGTAGTTCTTGGTTACACTTTCTACTTCCTATGCCAAAGAACCCAATTCAATGAAAACCAAAGATCAACCTTAGGTGAAAGGTATTTTGTCGGGGATGAAGCCATTTCTAGCAAAACATTCTTATGATCTTTTGCTTACCAAAAATTTGATTGTATGAGCAATACAATGGTTCGAATCACATTGGTCTCCACCGGTACCCTACTCAAACATGAAGAATATACGTTCTTTATGATCTGATTCGAGACCCAACTTGCATAGACCTTAAACAAAGGAAAAGTTTGGGTAGTTTTAGGTTGTTGGGTTTATAAACAGTGTAGTTTTACCTCTGGAATCATAGGAGAGATCCTATGGCAATGGATGATATCATGACATTATTCCAATACTTTCTGAAGATGTATGGTTCCTCCTTCTTGCATGTTTGTGGGCGTCTTCTGGTGAACAAAGCCCTTTTGTCTGAGACTCTGACTTAGCATTAGTAGGTGAAAGTATTGCCACAGAGTTAAGATTTTTCTTTTCATTATGTATAGTGCCATTCTAGGATAATTGTGAACTTGAGTTTTCATGATAAATAAAATGAGTGAAGTTATGAACATGGTTTATGGGATTTTTTCTTTATGTTGTCTCTATGGTGTGGTGCTATCTTGCAATCCAACTTAATTTCTCTATGTAGTCTGAATTGAATTGCACTATGGTGAGCACTATCAACTCTACCAGAATGAGGACTAGCGTGGAGGAAGGAGGCAAAAGACGGGGCTATTGTGGAAATTGGATTGAGACACTGGAAATATGGAGAGTTGACCGAGTAAGGTTTAATGCGTTTCAGTTCGATTTGGGTCATAATTCCAAACCAAATCGTCACAATGTCCAATCAAATTTTTGGATCGATTGGGCCCTTTTTTTTACACACCTAGTCCATGGAGTCATACGCTTGGGAAAAAACAAGCTGAGATTTTAATTCCAAAAGCATGCGATCTCAATTTTTTCTGAAGATTTGGAGTCTATTTGGTGCAGTTGTAGTTGTGTCGTGGTTATGTTGTGTGGTGTCGAAACACACACATTTAGCAACACATATTTTAATTGTATGATCAAAAAATTATTTTTTTAATTTCTTAATTTTTTTATAGCAAAAGAGCATACACCTTTGTATTTGGGAAGTAAAAAAAATACAACAAAAAAAAAAAAAAAACCAAACTAATACATTGTAATGAATTTTGCCCAAACTAATTTTTAGACCATCAAAAACCCCCAAACTTGAACACCTAACAAATTTACCCTCTGTTAGTGCTGTTAAATTTTACTGTTAAATTGTTAAGTTGAATAACACTCGACAATTGACTATTGTACCAGTTTAGAATTTCATCCTCCATTTATCACAGATGTACCAATTTGTGATTTTTCATGATATTAATATAATTTAATAAAAATTAATGGATGATAAATTTGTCACAAATTTATTAGTTTATGGTTTTTATAATCTAAAAATTCATTTATGGTAAATCCGTCTCAATGTACCAATTTGGAGTTTTTGGTAGTCAAAAAATTATATAAATGAAGTCTAAATGAGTGTACAAACATATATATATATATATAAATTCAATTAAACATAACCACTTAAATATATCTATCTTTGCAAATACCATACACATACCATTATATGAAAACCTTATATTGAAAAGACCCAATTGCCTCTCCATACATGTTTATTTTAGTATCTTGCTTAAGGTTTTGGTGATATGGTTTATAGTTGGTTTTAAGTATTTTGGGTGAGTGAGAATTTAGGATTTCGGGATGGGTAGAATGGCATTTTTGTTAATGGGGACATAGGAGTATTTGGTGCGAATATGTAAAATGGTCTCCAAAAGAAAATTTCGGGTATGTATGTGTTATTTATAAAAGTAGATATATGTAATAAGTAGTTATAGGGTCAAAAAAGAGGTACACCTTTGAAATTTACTCAAATAAATTTAAGTAAAAAAAAAAATTCTTCCACACCATTATGATGTTGTGAGATTTACATTAACCATAAAAGAACATCTAGGATGGATTTGATTTAATTGGAATTGAAATAATTTAATTCAAAGAATGTTTTCAAGTCTGGCCTAGATCTAATTCGATTTGAGATGCCTCAAACCCTAGGCATGCGAACATCCCTCAACAATTGATAAAATTGCGACGTCCCATAATATATCACCAACCCATTCTTTTTTATATTTTGATTAACGCATGCGGAATCACTTAGTATAAACACCTAATCAACCAACAAAATAGGGATAATAAAATACAACAGACGATTTCCAGAAGCGGTGATTTATTTATCCATTGTTACCCCTAGGAAGCTTAATAATTATAAGCTTTTTTACGGTCACTTTCTATCAACCTTTTCATAAACTTTTAGGGGTTAGGCTTAACCTAAACTTCACTAATGGTAGGGCTAGCCAAAAAGGTGTTGCATCTCGCACCTACCACAACCGCACCTGGCAATTCTCCACTCTACGGCCCTAAAAATAATTAACAGCGGGGTAAGATATAAACCTCAACGAGTTAACAACCTAAGCCTCAACTAAGGCACTAATTCATCTCTACCTAGAAAAATCAAAACTTAAGCTCTGATACCAAAAGATGTCACATGCCGAAACTATAAAAAAAAGAGTGATGACATGGTCATGCTTCCTCACGAATGACGCAACATCAATTATAACCAACTACTTGATAACAAAATGTATATCTCCAATATATATACATATCATATAAACTAATAGGTTGGTTATGACATCAGAGTTTCTATAGTCCACTAAAAAGAATATGTACAATCAGAACTCAACCAACACAACAAACTTACAACAACTATATAACCAACTCCTTAAGCCATACCCTAAAATAAACTCCCAAAAGTTTCCCAGCAACGCTCTTGTCCTACTTATTGCTAACCTCAGGACCTGAAAACATAGAAGATGAATGGAATGAGCAATCACAACTTAGTGAGTAGTACATAACATAAAAGCATATCAAACTTCCATATTACACTTTTAAAACTCAAGACATGGCTCATTATTGCCAAACAAAAATATAATAACTTGCATGAACAAAATGCATTATATATTACCTCAACCTAGCTACATCAAATAGCAAAATTTCTCATTCATCTATAATAACAAAACAAGCATCACCAATTTGGTTCAATAATCGGACTCATCTTATATCATATGGTCGGTTCATTACATGCTTAATATCTAAACCCAAAGCCCTAGAGTGGGCTCCCACAAAATTACGTTATCGTGTAACACATAGCCCTTGACCACATATAGCAATAGTATAAGGTCCTAGAGGTGGCTCTCACAAAGTTACGTTGTCATGTAGCACTTAGCCCTTTACTACGTACGTTAGTAATGCAAGGCCCTAGAAGTAGCTCCCACGTGACTCAAATCGCCATGTAGTACTTAGCCCTTGATTACAAGACCCTAAAGGTGACTCACACGGAGTTTCGTTGTCGTATAGCACTTAATCTTTTACTCGTTCATAACACATTTGATTTCCTTAGCACAACACATATTATCTTTCAATAGTCATCACATAATCCCATAAACTAATTGTACCAAAACAGCATGCATAACCCATCAAGAAAGGTTTGTCGAATCATCCTATAATAACTCAAAAGTACTAAGCACTATATCCAATCTTTATACAACAAATGGGTCATCACTTCCCTACATAAGTATATGTCAATTACTCTTACCTTAGTACATGAGTTTTCCAAAACCAAAGAAGACATTAATACTACTCACCTGGGGATGCCCTAAAATCAAATAACACGTTATTTGATCTTTTGATCTCGCGATCCTATTAAATAAGCAAGAAACAACATTAAATTTGGGTAACATGTTACGTCAACCACGAAACAGCTATATTATGCATAAAAACTAACAAAACGATTTCTATGCGCTAATAAATCGCATATTCAAAACAATTATTCAAACTGCTCGTAACGTGGCACTTGAGCGTAAAACTTAGTTACGCTATAACTTTCTCTATCGAATCCCGTTCCAAACATACTTATAATCAATAGAAAGCCCTTCTAACATAGTACAATAATCCCAACTTTATCGTCCCAAAATCAAGCCGAAAACTAACAAAATAAGGGCCTGAAGTTGCTAGATGCGCATTGTTCACTGCATGCGGAAAATTTCAAAATTTTGTTTCAAGCAAATCGTAAGTTCAAATCACGATCCGTAAAATCTCATGGCTCCACAACACCTTAAAGTATCATTTCTATAAAAGTACATGGCTTAACGACTCAAAAATTAGACTTTGCCGCTCAATTATTTTAAAATTCCGAATTTGAGCCTTAAACCCATAAATAACTTCAATTGGATGAACAATGGGCTTAATCTCTTACCTAGCATTGCGCTATGGCGTCGAGTTAGCTTGGCAAGGCATCCGCAACATGTGCGCTCCAAAACCCCATTCATTTCTTTCCATTTCTTCTCTTCTTCTTCTTTCTTTCCTTTCTTCTTTTCTCCCTCTCTACCAAAGTGGTTCATGCTCTTAAAAGTGACTGACTACTGTTCACCCTTTTTCTCTTTTCTGTTTTTTTGTTTTTGACTTTTCAAACCTTCTTTTGTTTCCTTTTTTTTATATAAAAAGTGTACCCCACAACTAAGGGAAAAGAGTCCAACTATTACAAGATTCGCCCATTATCGCTAGCACTACACAGGAGGCTTCTATTTACAAAATTATGGAACAAGAAATTTAAGCAAAAGTTGTCTCTAATTGAATGAAGTGATAAAAAATGCTGTGTCAACATTATTTTTCAATTTTTTTTTATATAGCGGGTTAGGTGAAGCCCAGATTAGCTTGATCTGAAGGACATATTCTCCCACATCAAATTGACACATTTAGGATTTTTCCTTTAAAGTGCTCTCAATAAAACTAGAACCTAAAATCACAAGAAGATGAGTATTTTTCCTCAAAACATCACCTTTAGCAAAGGTTCCACTTTGGTTGGAAATCGTCATTCTCTTCACATTTCTACCGAGTAAAAGGAGTCAATGCTTCTTCGAGACCCAAATCCCACGTTGCTTGGAAACCGTTGGTTTCCTTTGCTTTTCTTTTTACTTGCAAAAGACAGATTCAGAAAAAAAAAAAAGAAGGGAGTCATTGCTTTTCTAAGACTTGGACTTTGCCCATTGAGAAACACGACAACTCCGTGCAAAACTTTGGCAATCTGTGTTGATATCATTTTTGTTTTGTTTTTTCTTTCCTCTGAGGTATTGTTGACTTGGCAATTTTCATAAGATATTTTAACAAATTTATGTTCTTAAGATTTTTTTTTTTTTGGTGGCTGGATACTTTGTTATTATTAAACCCTTCGTTTATTTGGTGTGGTTTCATATATTAACTAAATTCAAATTCTTTAGGTCATTAAATGCTCTTTCGAATGGTATTATGGCTCCCCTTTTAAAATTCACCCAACCCAATAATAGATATTTTAGGCCAAAATTAGTGAGGTGGATGATGGCTCTAGCCTTTGATTATTTCAGGTTTTGCAAGATGTAACCTTTAGTAATCTCGAACGAACTCTTATATCAATGTAAATTTAGAACTCAAGGTCTTTACAGCTTTTAAACATTGAACTAAGTTGTCGATCTAAACAGTAAAGCATGAAAGATTTTTTAAATATGTTATAAAATAATATGCACCGAAACTAATAATGTATAGGGCCTAGCCTGCTAGGTATGGTGACCGCCCTTATATAAAATGAATCAACACATTATATTTTGCACCCTATCCATCCCGATATATTTGTTATCCAGGACTCGAGTCTGTTGAGTAATCCTTATATCAAGAGAGATATGAAACATAAAAAAAAAAGGATCTTTCAAATCTCCTTCTCTTGCCGCTTCTCATGTTTGCTTCCACCATAAATGCCTCATTCCCAGTGACCTACTGTGGTTCGTGAAAGGGCTAGTATGAACACCTAGAGGGGGTGAATAGGTGTTAATAGAAATTTTTGCGGAAATGTTTATCAAAACTTTTTCTTTCGAAATGAAATCTACAAAGCAATGGACTAGAGCAAGTTTAAATAAATTTACGAACGAATAAAGGAGTTTAAGGAAGAGAATTGAAAACACAAAGTTTATAGTGGTTCGGCTTAGATCAAGCCTACGTCCACTCTCTCAAGCTAACAGCCCACTGACTGGATTTCACTATAAATCAAAAAAGATTTTACAGCTTGTGATCTCGACTTTCTTAGTGAAGTGTTTCTTCTGATTTCTCACAAAGTCTCACTAAGAGTTTCTCTTTTTTGTATACAATTTTGAGCTCGATGAATGAGAAAGCAAAGAACTAGAAAGCTTCAGATTTTAAAATTTTTCTCACACGCTACTTCGAACAACTTGAGAGTTTTCCTTATATACTCCTCCATGCCTTCACAAGCCGTTGGACAGAATTAATCAATGAGATCTCGAGTTGTTTTAGGAATATGATGAAAGCCTATCAGTCATACTCGCCTATACAATCAGGATTTTGATTTCCATAAGTAGAACCTTCCAAGTTTGTTTGCCTTCAAAGATCTTCATATCGAAATTGATTCCAATAAGAATAATCAATCAAGTAAATACTATATCCAGCCATAAGATCTTCCAAAAACCATACGAATCAAGTTCTTGAAGATAATCCGGTATTTGGATATGTCACGTCTCAATCCTCGGACGCGCGCACATCCTTCTATTTGTTCGATTTTAGAATGCGATATCTCAGGACTATGTATCACCAACCCTTTCTTTTTATTAAGCACATGCGAAAGCAATTATAAATCCACAGACAATAAAACAATGGGATAGAAAAGTAAGGCCACATTTTCCATATTGAAAACTCATAACCACACTTTTATACATAACATAACAAGCTTTCATTATACTTCACAGTACTATTCACCAAGGTCTGATTTAACAAATCTACAAATATTCACAAGGTTTTCAAAATGAGGGAGGTCTCAATCCTTCTGCAGGTCGTACTCAAAATCATTCTTTTCACCCTCTGATTCCTCGCCAAGCTTTTCCTAGAATCCTCCTCTTGAAGATCTTCCATCTAAGAGCCTGAAATTGGTTTTTACAACAACCAATGAGACTATGTCTTAGTGAGTTCTACCCCTTAAGACTCGATTAGGAAACCAATACCCCACCAGGTTACCTAGCACAACACAAGTCAGATGACTTACCTTGGCATCAGTTTCCAACCTGCAATTTAAGGTTATGCACATATGCCTCATATATTGCATTAAAACATTCAATCAATTCACAACCTCTAGATCATTCATTGATCAATTGACCTAGTCAAATTATATGTCAGTCGGACCATCTTTGGGTCACTTCACTTCCCATCATCACAACCCCAGCAGTACACTTAGTCACAGAGCTTCATTAGTGCTCTTGGGCGTTACTTTTGCCAAGGTGACGTGTATAATGGACAACACTCGTGCGTTCTTTAAGGCGCCGTTTTCACCAGTGATACTCTCCATCACCGAACCACATATGTCCATACTGCTGCATGTAATAGACAGCACTCGTGCGTTTTTTAAGGTACCGTTTTCACTAGTGATATCCTTTAATCACCGAACCACGTATGTCTCATTACATCCGTCCTGATTGGTTTCAGCTGAGAATTTCCCCAATTCACTTTCATACTTCCCTCTACTTTATAGCTCATCAATGCTAAATAGTCATACTCGGCCTTCAACCAATCAATCACTCAATTTCATTCAATTTGGGATAAGTCTCTAATTTGCACAATCAATTCAGTTTCACACAATGTAAAGCTCAAATAAATAAACGGATTACACCACGACAATCAGCACGCAATTCCAGTCATCGGCCATCCCGGGTGAATTTCCGGAAAATAATTAAATAAATAATTAATTTCGAAAAATAAATAAATAAATACGATAAATTCAATTTAATACAATATAAAGCTCAATTAAATAAACGGACTGCACCATGATCATCAGCATAAAATCCCGATCACTGGCTATCTAAGTTGAATTTCCGGGAAATAAATAATTAAATAAATTAATTTCGAAAATTAATATTAAATTCCTTCTAGGCCCGAATTGCTTAAATAATACCCGATAAGGGACGGGAAAATCCCAAGATGCATTCAATAATTAATAGGACATGTCTACCTACTAATTACACCATCAATTTAACTAACATGCATCGACGAGTCTCTAATTTAATTATTTTAATCTAATCTATCCACCTAATTGCAATTAATTAAATCTAATTAACCCTTAGGCATATTAGTCTACTAAGAAAGCATTAGTGAGTAAAACTCACTTAATTAAAAGCGGGTATCGGAACACCGAGACGGCGACGCGACGGCGGCCGAAATCTAGCTTTCGACGATACCGGCGGGCTTGGACTGGGCCTTGACCTTGGCCCAACAAATCTCAGCCCAAATGAGATTTGTTCTTGCTTTTGGGTTGGACCCAAATAAAGTTGGGCTTGCTGAAAATGAGCTGCTCTTAATCAACTTGGGCTGGCTTGCGGGGAATTAGGCTTGAAGATGCCAAACTGCGGGCTGTTATTGGGCTACAGAAAATAATCAATTGCTGGGCTGAAGTTGCTGTAGGCTTCAAGTGGCGTGGGCTACTCAAATGCACGGCTGAAGACACGTTGGAACATCATCTTGTTAGGCTGCTCGCGGACAGTGGGCTTCGGTCTTCGTGGAGTTGATGGCGAAGACACGCGGACGCTGGTCAACGAAGGCTTCACCCGGTGGAATTTCGATCGAGATGGGGGCGTGCTGGCATGGACGATGGAGGGAAAAACAGCGTCGAAGAAGCTGTGCCGTTGATCTTCAAGCGTTGCTGGTCTTCAAGCTTCGCTGGCGGACGTGTGAAGTGGAGCTGAGGGACGCGCGGAGGAGAGCTGCAGCTGGGACGCTTGATCGAATGGGAGCAACTCGGACGCGTGGGCGTGGGCTTCAATCGGTCAACCAACGGCCTCGTTCTTGCAGGTGCTGACCAAGAGATGCTCGTTGATGGACAAGTGGCGAGGAGCAGCTTTATTGAAGATCTCGTGGCTGGCGTGAGTGGAGTGTGTGGGCTTCGGTTGAGGAAAAGAAGTAACGAAGATGGAGAGAGACTGGATGGGGATTGCTTCGCACGGTAGAGAGATTAAAACAAAAGCAGGAACAATGAGCGGATAGGAGGGTTGCCGAGCGTGAGAAGCCAGCTGAGAGGAGGGTGAAAGTCCACAATCCTTAGCCAATTCATTAATTGCTTTGGTCCCACCAATCTTAAATTTTATCCTCTATGTTTGCCAATTTCTTTCTTGATTAATCTTCACCAAATTATTCAATTTGAAGCCCCAAATTTCTGCCCCCTTTCCAATTTCGAAATTCACCCAATTTAATTCAATTTTCTTACTCAATTCCCCAAATTGAGGTCCGATTTCGTCGAAGGTAAATCCCATATCATTTTCTGCTAGTCCTCAACATTCAAATGCTCGGCTTGGAAGTCGAAATTTCATTAAATTTGGCCTAACCGAATTTTCGTTGATTTTCCACGGCGTCCGAACCGATTTTCCATAAAAATCTCAGAATCTCTTAAAAATCTTATGAGACTGAGTTAACGTTTCTAAAATAGCTCGTGACACCATAGAACTTTCAATTTCTGAAATTGAACTCAAATTAATGGTTAATTTCACTCCGGCGCGCTTTTAGCGTGACCTAAACTACCGGGTAGTTTTCAGAACTTTTCAAGGCAATTGACTCATGGTCAATTTTTTTCGAACCACAATGAACCCACTCGACACATTGACGACTCTCGATTGTCGTGAAAATCTCAATGACTCAATTACAGACACGAGCACCAAAACCATAGAAAAATCAAATTAGTGCCGGTCGACAAGAAATTTCCAATTTAGTGGAGTCATCCACGATCGGCCATACATCTCAATCGAACCGACCTATCTCTGATCTCAATTCGATTTTTAACTGTGCAGTAATGACCTCTAAAGATGAGCACGGTCGAGAAGCCGATTCTTGGTTGAATTCTCAAGTCTATTGCCTTAATATTCTTTAATGACTTATCCAGCTAGTCTAGTTATCTCGAGAGTGATCAGCTCTAAGAACAACCCTATAGATGCGTCAATGAAATGCCCGATTAATTTAATAGAAAACAATACTGAAAATTCTGGATGTCATAGGATAAGTCTTCATACTTTAGTTTAGAAATTGTTAGTGAGGGTAGACTTTAGAATTAAAGTCTAGCGGTCTTCAGACTTTGACAATAGGATATGGAGTTCTTCAGACTATAATACTTGATTATGCAAGTCTTCAAATTAGATTTTTGGAAAAATTTTGTTAGCTTCAAAACAATAAAGGAGTTTTCTCTAACAGTTCGACTAGCAACTTCACGGTCAATAGCACCTACAAAACCACCCTCACCATCTTTCTCTCCTCCATCACCACCACCAACTCCTCATCCCTCTCCTACGACTTCTTCAATGCCTTTGCTACCATCTCTAGCGCCTCCCAAACCCTTCCTCTATGTCTTTGGCCTCTGCCGCAGTGACTTAACCACTGTGAGCTATCGCGCCTACCTCAATGTCTTGGCCTCTGACATTTGCCACCTTTGCCCCCTCCAGGAGGAGGCAGTCCTCTACGTTAATAACTGTATCACAATGGACATAGTTTAGATTTTATTTTATTTTTTTAACTTTTGCCCTTTCTTTTATCTCTAACTTTTACGGGCCCCATGTGTACAAACACGCGCGCGCGCGCGCACACACATATATGCGTCCACTACATGACTACATGCAATAGAAAGAAAGTAAAAAAGTTAAATTGGTTAAAGAGAACCTTCTTCTACAGATAAGAAAACCACCTTCTTCCCCCCTATAATCCAGATTTGATTCGAATTCAAAGGTGGCACTAGTGTACACACATCAAACTCGAAAAATAATTTAACAGGATCTATGACATTCATTAGCAATAATTTAGCTGGCAAATCAGCATCTTAAAGATTACATATAGTGGTACCTTAACCCTAAACTTTTATCATTCGTGGCTAATAGTCAATCAAGAATCGAAATCTGGGGTCAATCTTCCGCTTAGGAGATCAAAGTATGGTTCATTCCTTCATTAGCAATAATTTAGCTGGCAAGTTCTTTCTTTCTCATTTTCGAAATATTTTATGTTGAGTTCTTGCTCAAGAGACTTTTGGTCATCCTTATTGTACCATATCAGATTCTTCCATTCCCACTTGCACTGCACACTAGGCTTCTTATTTTAAATTATGGAATAGGAGATTTGAGTGGAAGTTTCCTGTGACCGAACAAAGTAATATGAAAAGTGATGTGTCAACATTATTTTTCAACTTCTTTTTTTTGGTATAGTGGGGCAAGTGAAGCTTGGATCAGCTCGGATAAGCATTCACACATTTCAAGTGAAGCACTTCCTTGTGCAATCTTTAGGATACACTCTCAATGTCAATTGATGCATTCGGTATTTTATTCTTAGAGTGCTCTAAATGAAACTTGAAACTAAAATCACAAGGAGATGAACAAATTTCCTTTGACATCTAGTTAATCATCTGTTGAAAAACATAATTCACTGGTAAAGTTTCCACATTGCTTGGCAATTGCCGGCCAATAGACGGACTCGGCAGAAGGCGTCAACGCTTTTTTATTATAATTGCAGAAGACCGAGACTCCGTACAACGGAGGGTTTGCTTTTCCATTAGAGTCGATGCTTCGTTCGTCGAGACTCCAGTTGCTCATTGCTTGGAAATCGCCGGTCGTCTTATTATACTCGCAGTAAAAGGAGTCAATTTTTATACAAGACTCGCACGTTGCCCCATGAGAAACACGACAACTCTGCAGCCACTCTGCAACAATTTGGTAAATATGAGAAAGAAGCAAGGGGAGGAGAATTGGAGGATCCATTTTTCTTCTCTCTTTTTTTCCCCCACTTTTACGGTTTCTCGGGTCTCTCTTTGATGTGGTGTGCGTGAATGTATTTTTTTTTTTTTTTTGCCTGAGGTATTGATGACGTGATAAATTTTCATTGGATATTTCAACATATTTAATTTCTTAAGATTAAACCCTTCGTTCATGTCGGGTCTATCAAAGAGACACCCGACACACCCAAAGAGAAAAAAATGGATCTTGCAAATCTCCTCCTCTTGCTTCTTCTCATGTTTGCTTCCACCATAAACGCCCAATTCCCGGCGGCCAACTGTGGTTCGACCGGCAACTTCACTGCCAACAGCACCTATCAAACCACCCTCACCACCCTCGTCTCCTCCATCTCCACCACCAACTCCTCGTCCCTCTCCTACGGCTTCTTCAATGCCTCTGCTGCCATCTCCAGCGCCTCCCAAACCCTCTATCTCTTTGGCCTCTGCCGCAGTGACTTAAACACCAAAACCTGCCGCGCCTGCCTCGATGTCTTGGCCTCCGACATGCGCCGCCTCTGCCCCCTACAAAAAGGAGGCACTCCTCTACAGCGGGAACTGCATCATTCGGTACTCGGACGCCTCGTTCTTTGGTGTAGTCGTGCTACAACCCGACTACGTAGCAGGCACCGGAGACGATGTCAATGTCTCAAGCGCAGACACATACGACGCAGCAAGGATGAAGCTCCTGAACGGTCTGTCGGCTGAGGCGGCGCGTGGTGGCTCATTGAGAAAGTACGCATCAGGGAACGAATCAGCGGGGCCTGACATGGTCTATGCGTTGGTGCAGTGCACACCAGACTTGACGGAGCAGCAATGCAGCGACTGCTTGGCTGTAGTCGCCCAGGAGATCAGGTACTGCTGTGTCAGGTACTCAGGAGGACGGTACATGGTGCCAAGTTGCCTGATCCTGTACGAGACCAATAATCGGTTCTTCGATCCAGTCAGTGGGCCACTTCCGCCGCCTCCGCCACCACCATCGCAGGATGGAGATGCAATGCCTCCACCACCAGGTAAGTTGGCTCTTGTTCGGGAGTTACGTACACGGCGTTTCAGTCTTTTCTTTTCTATAAAAATATGCAGGATTCGCGTGAGATTCACCCAATCAAATTCTTCATATAAGCTTAATCTACATGCTCTGTTAAACCACACGATTCTTTTTATTAATATATGCTCAGTAGATCATGTAATTTTTAAATGCTCTTTGGCAGAAGGTACGGGTTGATCCATATTTTTGGCAGAAGAATATATGTTTAATCATTCATACATCTACATGGATACGAGTCAACTATCACAGTCAGTTCATTGATACTAGTCAACTATCACAGTCATGTCATCTAAGGGAGAGACAGAGATCTAAATCGAGCTAGGGTTACGATCCATAGCCGTGATCCGCATGTATATATTGGTCCTATATGTGCACATTGGGAGCTTCTAATAACTCTGCAAAAATTCTGCAAACTTGCATTGGATATTCCTTGCTCCACTCTGTTTCTGTAAACCATTTTACGGTCTTTACCCTGATTTTCGTAAGAAATTGATGAAAGTAATGAAATTGAGGTCAAAAAGGCATCCACGAAGACTTGAAAATTTAGGGAAATGTGATATATTCCGAATCTTATTAAATGAAAATTGGTAGGATGACAAAATCCAGAAAACCGAAACACTTTCCCCTGAGTTATCAGAGAATCGCGTGATGTATCTTTCACATAGTAAGCAGCAAGCAATGATCATAGACGTAAGGTGCCTTTGCTCTTGCAGTTGGAAAGAGCAATTCGACGAGGACTGTGATTATTGTGGTCATCACAAGTATTTCTGCACTACTTGTCATCAGCATTGTCATCCTGCTCCTGAATGTGAAAAGGAAGAAGAAGCAGCCCAGAGAAAGTGTTGAAGGCGAGTGTTTATCCTTTTGCATTGGAACGACGACTGTTCATGAGGTTAAAAAAGATTATGAAAATAATTAAGTTGACTAATGACTATGCTTTTGCACCTACAAAGTAGCAAGAGCTGCATCGCTTTCGACAATTAGGCCAAAATCTTTATAAAGGTTAAAAGGTTTAGGGTTTACATTTACTAAAAGTTTGTGAAACTTTCATTACGAAAACTATGAAAAGATAATGATTCCTGAATGACAGCGTTTTTGTCTTTCTAGGTGAAGTTGTGGATGAAATTAGCACGGCTGAGTCGCTGCAATTTGATTTCAGCATTATCGTAGCGGCAACGGATAACTTCTCGATTCCAGGAAGCTTGGACAAGGCGGTTTTGGAGTTGTCTACATGGTAATAATTAACAAAGCACATCCTCTACTCTATTGTATACAAAATTCAAGCAACAAATAGTCAGAGATGATATCAATCTAATAGTCCTAGAAATGCTTCAATGTAACAGTTGATACTCACAAAGATCAAATTTGTTGAAATTTCAGGGTCAGCTCTCCAACAAACAAGAAATCGCAGTGAAACGGCTATCACAGAATTCTAGCCAAGGGGAAGTTGAGTTCAAGAACGAGTTCATGTTACTAGCCAAGCTACAACATAGGAACTTGGTCAGGCTCCTAGGTTTCTGTCTGGAAGGAGTCGAACGGCTTCTCATTTACGAGTTTGTGCCCAATTCGAGCCTTGATCAGTTCATATTTGGTATGTTTCTTAGGTTGTCATTCATGAAATCTTATCTTCGCAAAATGATTAATAGATGTCTTATAGAATGCGATTCCACCAAAATGCGTAGATCCCTTGAAGCGTGCGAATCTCAACTGGGATACGCGTCGCAAGATGATAATGGGCGTCGCCCGAGGGATGCTTTATCTACATGAAGACTCTCGACTTCGTATTATACATCGGGACCTCAAAGCCAGCAATATTTTGTTAGACTCAGAAATGAATCCAAAGATATCAGATTTTGGTATGGCGAGGCTGTTCGAGTTGGATCAAACTCGGGCCAAGACAAATCGAATTGTGGGGACCTAGTAAGTGACACAATCTCCTAGAGTTAATGCTTATCAAAAGAGAAAAACAAACTATAGAGCTAATAAGGTGGACTTATTGTGATGGACAGTGGATATATGGCGCCGGAGTATGCTATGCACGGAACTTTCTCAATCAAGTCAGATGTGTTCAGTTTTGGAGTGCTGGTTTTGGAGATTGTGAGTGGTCAAAGGAACACTCTTTTTCGCATGGGTGATGACACGGAAGTCCTTATAAGCTATGTGAGTATAAGAACGTACCTTCTCATTTCACATAATATTCCAGAGATCAATCTACTCAATGTTTGTCAAATTTTTGTAGGTCTGGAAGAATTGGAAGGAAGGATCATTATTGAACTTTATCGATCCCTCTATAACTTCTGGTTCAAGTATTGAAATTGCGAGGTGCATCCACATTGGTCTACTATGTGTCCAAGAAAATATGATTAGCCGGCCAAAAATGGCCTCAGTGCTTCTCATGCTTAACAACGACTTAGTCACTCTACAAGTGCCATCAAGACCCGCATTCTACATACACAGTGGTGTTGAAACTGATATGCCATCCATGCAAGATTATAGTGTGAGGGTGTATGACGTTAAGGAATCACGAAGCAATTCAAACCAGTTCTCGAAAAACGAGGCTTCTATGACTGAGCTGTACCCACGGTAGCCTTAGAAAATGGGAGATCAGTGTGCCTTGCACATTACTTTTTGTGTTTGTCATGGTTTTCAGATCATCAACTTTCATTATCATGATTAACTTCTTCCTTAGATTAATTAGGATTTATATGGCTTCATTGCTTGGGATTACATCCAGATTCATAGGATGCTGAAAGTGAAGGTTACTCACAAAAAGTCATGTCTGACACTACTTGTGTTAAGATAAGCGCAGCTAGAACAGCTTGCTCTTACAGAATTCGTGTTGGACTAGGTCATTTTAGGCGGGATTTTAGGTGAGCTCCATGTCAGTAGTTTGATCTAAACAGATATATAAGATACATAGAATGTTTATAGCTGCCAAGCTAATAATGAGAATTTGTCTCCAATTATCTACTTACTCAAATTGGTTCCACCAGTTGAATGATTTTCATATAGTTAACCACTTTCATCTTATCATCTATTTACCCTTTTTCTTATGCACGTAAGTTTCAAGAATTGAATTTGTTGACTTCCCATCCCGTGTATTACAGAAACTAGGCAGGTCATTTACTCTCGTGGTGGATCCGACTATAGCCACAATACATATAGTTTACAGACATATTTTATGGGTTAGGTGAGAAAAGACCAATTCAAACCCCCTGTTCCCATATGCAGTGTTATTTATAGTTTAACCGCAGTATAGTCTTCCCCTCAAGCATATATAATTTTCAGATCTAAATATTTCATTTATTGATATAAAACTTAGGTATTTAATCAATGACGTCACGACTGGTACGTCTCCCATAAGTGGTGCATTTGACTCTTCAATAAATGTTATTTGCGTCGGTCCATTTTTTGGTTTTTTCAATTGACCGACTCATTAAATTAAGATTGCTGCAACAAGAACGAAATTCTAAGTATTAGACTTTGCGATGGAAAGTTTGTTTTATTGGGACATTTGAAAGGGAAAGTTATTCAAAAAGTTTCAAACCTATTGAATTTTTACCAATTCAATAATAAGCTTTTTAATTATGTCAATTGAGTTTTAAACATTTTCCCATTTTGCCTATCAAGTGCATCCAGCCAATTTAGTTAGAAATCACCGACATGGTTGCTAATTATTTTATGTGACATAATTGACGTTAACATAGATATTTTTTAAAAATATTTTAATATTTTCTCGATTTTTATTAACTTATTTTAATTTTTTTCTTTTTTATTCATCTTCTTTTCTTTTCTTTTCTTTTCTTTTTAGAACTCTAGTTGGCGAGGTCATCAATCAACCATCACAATCCACAAGGCCAAACCCTTGACTAGGCTTTTTCTTCTTTTTTTTTTTTTTTTTTGGTTGGAGGGAGGGAGCATCACAATCTTTACAAGCCAAAGGCAAGGGCCTCCGTACTCTCACTAAGATTGAGGTGAGGTCATCTAGCCCTTACAAGTTAGAGTTGTAAAAAATAAAAGAGAGAGCATAAAAAAAAAATTCTAAAAGTAATCAAAAAATTTGAATTTTTAAAAAATATTATTAAAAATTATCTACTTCAATACCTGCCATTCTAAGTAGGATGATTAGCGTTTACATTAGTGATTTCTAGTAAAAATCCCCTAAATAGACTCTATTAGTAAAATATGAAAATGTTTAAAATTCAATTGGCAATATTAAAAGGTTTAAATTTGGATTGGTAAAAGTGCTATAAATTTATGTCATTTTAGATAATTTCCTCATTTGAAAATATATCTTGATTGTAATTTATCCAAGAGATTATTAATACAAGATGTCACTTCAGCTTGGTAGCATCATATCTTCTTATGACACCTCATATTGCTCAATGATTCCTTGGGTTATGTGCAAAAGTTGCATTTTTATTTTGCTTGTCGACATGCGTGGGGCCCAAAAAAAAAAAGGAAAAAATGAACCTCATGCGACACATTGAATTAATGCTTTAGGGATTTTATTCATTGAGTGCTCTCAGTAAAACTTGGAACTAAAATCACAAGGAGGCTGACAAATTTCCTTAACATCTGGTTAATCATCTGTTGAGAAAACATCTTTAGTAAAGATTCCACCGGCAACGATTCCACGTTGCTTGGAAATCGCCGGTTGTCTTTGCTTTTCTATTATACTTGCAAAAGACAGAGACCCGGCAGAAGGCGTCAATGCTTTTCTATGATGCCTGCAAAAGACAAGAGACTCCTTTCCTATTATAATTGCAGAAGACAGAGACTCCATTGAAAGGAGTATGCGCTTTTCCATTAGAGTCAATGCTTCTTCGACTCAATTTCCTCGTTGCTTGTTTTTTTTAGTTGCAAAAGACGGAGACGCAGTCAAAGGAGTCTACAGTTTCTCGAGACTTGAACGTTGCCCCGTGAGAAACACGGCAACTCTGCAACTACTCTGCAAAAGCTTGGTAATCCGATTTGATGCGGCTTGTTTTTTTTTTTCTTTTCTTTTCTTTTCTGCTGAAGTATTGATGACGTGATAAATTTTGATAGATATTTCAACAAATTCACTTTCTTAAGATTAAACACTTCGCATGTGTCTTGCGATTTTCAAATCTACTGTATTTAACTTCTTGAGGTCATTTAGTATTGCAATGCTTTTTAAAAATGGTATTTTGGCCACCCAATTTGACAATGGACCTTTTAGGCTAAATTAGTGAGGTGGATGATGGCTATAGCCTTCCATTGTTTAAGGTTTTACAAGATGTAACTTTCTGTGATGTTGAACGTATTCTCTTATCAATGTAAATTTAAAACTCAACTCAAGGTCTTTACGACTCTAAGCATTGATGTAAGATGTCAATCCAAATGGAAAAGTACAAAAGATTTTTAAATGTCTTATAAAATAATATGCACTCAAACTAATAATGTGTTGGGCCTAGCACGCTAGGCATGGCGGCCACCCTTATATAATTTGATTTAACACATTATGTCTTGCATCCTATCAATCACGGTAGTCATATTGTCTAGGGAACGGACCTGTTGAGCTATACTTCTATCAAAGAGAAACCCAAAACACCCAAAAAAACAAAGAAAAGAATGGATCCTCCAAATCTCCTTCTCTTGCTTCTTCTCATGTTTGCCCCCACCATAAATGCCCAATTCCCAGTGACCCACTGTGGTTCGACTGGCAACTTTACCGCCAACAGCACCTACCAAACAACCCTCACCACCCTCCTCTCCTCCATCTCCACCGCCAACTCCTCGTCCTTCTCCTACGGCTCCTTCAATGCCTCCACCGTCGTCTCCGGCACCTCCCAAACCCTCTACGCCCTTGGCCTCTGCCGCGGTGACCTGACCGCCCTGAGCTGCCGCGCCTGCCTCGATGTCTTGGCCTCCGACATTCGCCGCCTCTGTCCCCTCCTGAAGGAGGCACTCCTCTACGGTGATAACTGCATCATCCGGTACTCGGACGCCTCGTTCTTCGGCGCAGTCGCAACAGAACCGTCCTACGTGGTGAGAACCTCTTACAACGTCTCGAGCCCAGACACGTACGACGCAGCGCTGAAGAAGCTCCTGAACGGTCTGTGGCCCAAGGCGGCGAGTGGCGGCTCGCTGAGAAAGTACGCGTCGGGGAACGAATCAGCGGGGCCTGACATGATCTACGCGTTGGTACAGTGCACCCCGGACTTGACGGAGCAGCAATGCAGCGACTGCCTGGTGATAGGCGTCCAGACGATCAGGGACTGCTGTGCCAGGTACACAGGAGGACGGTTCATGGTGCCTAGTTGCCTGATCCTGTACGAGACCAATAATCAGTTCTTCGACCCGGTTAGCCAACCACTTCCCCCGCCGCCACCGCCGTCACCCCCACTGCCACCGCCATCGCCATCGAAGGGGGCAGATGTGCTGCCTCCACCACCAGGTATGTTGGCTCTTGTTCCAGAGTTAGGCACACGATGTTTGTATCGTTTTACTTTTTTTCCTATAAATATCCGGGTTTCACACAATCAATTGTTCATATGAGCTTAATCTACATACTCGGTAAATCATATGATTTTTTTTATTGATATATGCTCAATAAATCATGTAATTTTATTTTTTGAACCGGTAGGTTGAATAAATACCTTTTTTTTTGGGAAAAAAGAAGTTATCGGTTGGTCCATATTTTCGGGAAAAGAATATACGTTTAATCTTTGATGCATCCATATGGCTACTAGTCAACTATCACGGTCACTTCATTGAATCGCAAACTATGGCATTCATGGCTCACAAGCTGTCGTATGAGATTGTGAGTTTAGGCTACAACTAGCAGATGTTCGATAATTGTGTTTGATCGTCCGAAAAATGAAGCCAATCAGAAAAAAAAGATTGACTAGAAATGTTAGACATAATAGCAATTTTTTTCAAAATTCTCTTATTAGGTGTTCAAATAAATGAGACCTGTGTATTAAATGATCAACAATCAATAAAAAAAATGAACATCACCAAATAAGCGAGTTTCCAAAAAATCTCTTATTACTTATAAGTTTGATAAGAAATTCCTCCATATTTTTATAACTTATACTTTGATTTGGCCAATTACTGAAAAATAAACATATCATGACATGTAAAGTTTTTAGGAACATCAGATAGGATGGGGTTAAAAAATGAAATATTCAAATAACTTTAAAACAAGACCTAAGACTAAAGGAAGATTGATTCAATCACCGCCGCCCGAGATGGCAATCCAACCCGGCGACGACCACTGTGATTATTGTTCTCTCTACCACAGTGGTTATCTGAGAGAGAGAGAGAGAGAGAGAGAGAGAGAGAGAGAGAGAGAGAGAGAGAGAGAGAGAGAGATCTAATGAAATTGAAGTAAAAAAGGCAACAATTATTCCTAAAAACTTAAAAAGTTTAGTGAATAATGTGAATGGAGATAGGGACACCACTTCATACGATACTTACTTGAGTACCATAACTTTCAATGAATTACTTACGTGCAAGAATTTGTTAAAAACATTAATCCAAATGCCATAAATCCAACGTGACATGGCACTTGTGATGAATGTTTTAAAAGAATTATGGTATTCAAATGATCAGAAAAAAAAAAAAAGTTACAACACTTAAATGAGTGTCATAATAAGTGATGGAACATAAGTAAAAAAAAAATTATGACCCTCTAGTGACCACCACATAAAAATTAAGACATTTGTGGTATCCTTTTTTCCAATATATTCCGAATCTTATTCGATGAAAATTGGTAGGATGAAAAATCCAGAAATCCAAATAACTTTCCCTTGAGTTGACAGAGAACAGCACGCTGTATTTTCACATCGTAATTTGTGGTCCGTATCTGTTCTCGTTATATCTTTGCGACATGAGTTTCGTTTCCGTAGTCGTAATGGCGCTTTAGTAATGTCTTCAGTGTATTACTTAGTAAGCAAAGAGCAATGAAACTTATTGTGCCTTAGCTCTTGCAGTTGGAAATAGCAATTCGACGAGGACCGTGATAATTGTGGTCGTCACAAGTGTTTCGGCACTGCTTGTCATCGGCGTTGTCATTGTGCTCCTGAAAGTGAAAAGGAAGATGAAGCAGCCCAGACAGAGTATTGAAGGCGAGTCTTTATTCTTTTGCATCGGAACACCAACTGTTCATGTGGTCCGAAAAGACCACGAAAATAATTAAGTTAACAAATGACTATGCTTTTGCACCAGCAAAATAGTAAGATCGCTTTCGACATTTAGGCCAAAAACTCTATGAGGATTAAGGGTTTAAGTTTTATTAGTAATACCTGCAGTTGCAATTATATGAACTAAAAGTTTGTGAAACTTCCGTTGTGAAACTATAAGATAATGATGCTCGCTCTGAATGACCGTGTTTTTGTCTTTCTAGGTGAAGTTGTGCATGAAATTAGCACAGCACAGTCACTGCAATTTGATTTTGGCACTATTAGAGCGGCAACGGATAACTTCTCTGATTCCAAAAAGATTGGACAAGGCGGTTTTGGTGCTGTTTACAGGGTAATAGTTAACAAAGCACATCCTCTACTCTCTTGTATTCGAAATTTAAGCAACCAAGTAGTCAAAGATGACATCAATCTAAGAATCTTCGAAATGGTTCAATGTACCAATCGATACTCACAAGGACATTCTTTGGTGAAATTTCAGGGTCAGCTCTCAAACGGACGGGAAATCGCGGTGAAACGGTTGTCGCAAAATTCCAGCCAAGGTGAAGTAGAGTTCAAGAACGAGGTCATGTTACTAGCTAGGCTACAACATAGGAACTTGGTCAGGCTCCTAGGTTTCTGTCTGGAAGGAGTTGAACAGCTTCTCATTTACGAGTTTGTGCCCAATTTGAGCCTTGATCAAGTCATATTTGGTATGTTTCTCGAGTTGCCATATGTGAAATTAGATCCTCGCAAAATGATTTATAGATGTCTAACAGAATGTGATTCCATCAAAACACATAGATCCCCTAAAGCGTGTGGATCTCAACTGGGATAGACGATACAAAATAATAATGGGTGTTGTTCGAGGGATGCTTTACCTACACGAAGACTCTCGACTTCGTATCATCCATCGGGACCTCAAAGCAAGCAACATTTTGTTGGACTTTGACATGAATCCTAAGATATCAGATTTCGGTATGGCGAGGTTGTTTGAGTTGGACCAAACTCAGGCAGAGACAAACCGAATCGTGGGGACCCAGTAAGTGCCACAACCTCCTAGAGCTAATGATTACCAATAGAACAAAGAAAACAACAGAACTAATATGGTAGAATTATTGTGATGCACAGCGGATACATGGCGCCAGAGTATGTGATGAACGGAAACTTCTCGGTCAAGTCAGATGTATTTGGTTTCGGAGTGTTGATTCTGGAGATTATAAGTGGTCAGAGGAACAATCACTGCATGGACAATAATATTGAGATCCTAATAAGCTATGTGAGTATAAGAATATACCTTCTCAATTTGCATAATATTTTGAAGATCAATCTATTCAACTTTTGTCAAATTTGCGCAGGTTTGGAAGAATTGGAGGGAAGGATCAATATCGAACATCATTGATCCCTTTATAACTTCTGGTTCAAGTACTGAAATTGAGAGGTGTATCCACATTGGTCTACTATGTGTCCAACAAACGCGGCTAGTCGGCCAACGATGGCTTCAGTCCTCCTCATGCTTAACAACCACTTGGTCGATCTCCAAGTGCCATTGAGACCCGCGTTCTACATGCACAGCACCATTGAATTTGATGTGTCATCTACACAGGATTACAATTCGAGGGTATCTGAGGTCGAGGGATCAAGAAACAAAACTAACCAGTTCTCGAGAAATGAGGCCTCTATGACCGAGTTGTATCCATGGTAGCCGTAAAAAAATGGGTAATCAGCGTTCCTTGTGCATTGTTTTTTGTCTTTGTCATGATTTTCGGATCATCAAAACTACAAACATTATGCTCAAGCTTGATTTTTGTAATTTTGAGTTATATGGCTTCAATGGCTTGGAATTAAATCCAGTATCATAGGATGTTGGAAGTGAAAGATACTCACAAAAGGTCATGCCTTATACAATTAAACAACAAGCACAAGCTTGGTCCTCGGACCCTTGGATTCTAGATCCGTCGCTATTCATACATGAGAATACATGTGAGCCGTAGAAGTGAGAGATCAAAAGGAACAGGTTCTGTCACGCCCCGAACCTCGAGCGCGCGAACATCCCACCATGGTCATGCAAATGCGACATTCCCAAGTAATGTCGCCGACCCCATTCATTTATTATTACGTAAGCGGAACGTATTATAAAACCCCTGACAATAAAATACGGGATAGAAAAACATGAAACAATTTCACAACTAATTACTTACACAAACCAACGGAGTTACAGACGAAGGCCTACAGCCAAAAGTCTACAAAAGACCGACTCTTAAAAAGGAACTATCCTACGACCTACAAATCGGACACGTTCTCCAATCCTTATGACTCCACCTCTGCAACTCCTCAAGGCCAACCAAAGCTATCTGGCCGCTCCATCCACCAGGGACGAAATGGTTATTGATAACCTTTGAGACAACGTCTCGGCAAGTTCAACCCCTAAACCCCTATTAGAAAGAAAATACGCCCAAGGGTGGCCTAGCCACATCACACATAAGATTTACCTCACCTCAGTTCCTTCCTGCAGGTTAGCGCAATTCAAATCACGCAATCACAGATAGTAAGAGGAACTTAAGCAACCGGAACGTATTCACTTTCATATAAATCACGATCGCACTTAGCACGCATTCCAATTATTAATCATTGCCACACAAGGGCATAGCCTACTCGCGGGTCGGCTATCTACTAACATTACGGCATTTCTAGAAGAATAAAGGTCCAGTCAGTCTCGCCACTACTGCGACCTAGCCACGTCATTCTCTTGACGGCATTTCTAGAAGAATAAAGGTCTAGTCGGTCTCGCCTCGCCACCATTGCGACCAAGCCACATCATTCTCTTGACGGCAATTCTAGAAGAATAAAGGTCCAGTCGGTCTCGCCACTGCGACCAAGCCACATCATTCTCTTGATGGCATTTCTAGAAGAATAAAGGTCGGTCGATGCCCGCCACTTTGCGCGACCAAGCCACGTTATTCTCTTGACAAGCATTTCTAGAAGAATAAAGGTCGGTCTCGCCATTCGCACTGCGACCAAGCCACGTCATTCTCTTGACAGCATTTCTAGTAGAATAAGGATCAGTCGGCCTAGCCACTCTTTGCGACCCGAGTCTTTCAACAAAGACACAACAATTCAATAATTAATTGCACAAATCATCACTCAATTTGTAATATCTAATCATCAAATTCATAATTTGAATACACAGCAGCGATCAGCACAAAATTCTGAGAATTTAGGGTCCCAACTTAATTTTCGGAATTTATTTAATAATTAAATTTATTCCGAAAATTAATTAAATAATAATATCCCTATCTTTCACAGTCCACACTTGATTTATAATCATCAATTTCAAAATCCGAATGTACCGTAGCGACCGGCACGAAATTCGAGCAATAGGGGTCAAAAATAATTTTTCTGATTTTTTTAAATAATAATATTTAATAATTTCGGAATTAATATAATATTATAAATTTCAGAATTTCAAGCAATTAAATAATTCAAAATTAAAACCCTATTATGTCACATCAAGGCTTTATATTAAAAATAAACATACTTAACTTTAAACTAAACACACTTTAACTTAATTAAACACCATAATCTAATCATCAACCAAATAAACTAATTTAACCAACTAAGCTTACTTAACTTAGGCTAAGCACACTTAGGGCATCATTAACCGTCTAATCAAGGTTTAGTGAGTTAAACTCACCGGATTAGCGAGCCGAGCGGACCAAAATGACGGGGACGCCGAGGAGAACAACTTTCCTCAAAGCGGGCCGAGCATCCGGGCTCGGGAAGCCGACCAAAACGGGCCAAAACCGGGCTGCCATACCCATTTTTCCAGCTGCTGTCCACTGCTGGTTGAGGCCGAGAAAGGGTAGATCCAGTGCTTGGATGAGATGGGGAAGGATCAGGGAAGGTTGAGGGGTCGAACCGGACCTAGGCGGGGCCCGAACGGTGGCCGGAGGTGGCCGAACGGCTCCGGCACGGGCTGATGCAGTAGCTGCGAAGCGAGCTGAGGCGGAGCGGAGACGGTGCGACGGCGGGCCGGCGAGCGCGCGCGGGTCTTCGCGCGCGGACAGGCGGCGACCGCGACGAACGGCGAGCGGCTACGGGCGTCGAGCGATCTTCAGCTTCTTTGGTTGCTGGGTTTCGAAGAAGAAGATGAAGAACATGGAGGAGAGGGCTCGACGGGAGAGAGAGGAAGAAGAGAGGGAGAGAGAGAGAAGGAGGGGGCCCTTTTCTTTTCTTTTTCATTTTCTTTAACCCAACAATGGCACCACGTACGACATTGATGTCATACTCCACCATCTCCCACAACCTTATTCCCGATGGGTTCACTTGCGATTTCCGCCGGGCCCGATTCTGTACAATAACTTCTTCAATTTCACGATTCTAATGGTGAATCAAATGAAGTCATAAAATTAATCCGATGTCACCACAAATTCAATTCACATCTTCACTTGTCCATAGAACCAACTTAAGTCCCAAAAGTACGACCAAAAGGGGGCCTACTAATTTCTCGAGCCAAATTAGCCATACCTTGATTAATTTGCCGAAAAACTCGGCTTGCATGAAAAATCTTCCGAAGATGAATTAATGATTCTAAAATGATTTGTGACACACCCAGATTTCCAATTTCTGAATTCGATCTCAATCCCACGGTTAATTTCACTTTGGCACGATACTAGCGTGGCCCAACCTACCGGGTAGCCTTTAGAAATTTTCATGCATTTGACATGTGGTTGATCATCTCAAGCCACAATGTACATCTTTGAAACATTAGCAACTTTCGGTTGTCAGGGTAATCTCAAGGTTTCAAATGCGGACACAGGGTACCCAATCGATCGAAAAGTCGGTCCAGTGCCGATCGACAAGAACTGTGCAATCTGGTGGAATCACCCACACCTGATCACATGCCTTTGTTGAGTCGACCTATCTTCGATCTCTAATCGATTTTTAATTGTGTCGCAATGACCCTTGCAGATTAGCTCGGTCGAAAGATCGCTTCCTGATCAAATTCTCGAGTTTGATGCATTAGAAACTCTTAGCGGCTTCACCCGATAGACTAGTTTTCACATGAGTGGCCGACTCGAGAAAAGGAACTATATGCGTGCCAACGAAATGCCCGTCTCAATTTATTGAAAATAGAATTGGAAAAATCGGGATGTCACAGGTTCTCTCTTCCACTTCATACAAGACGAGAGGGACAAATCGAAGCTTTTGTCTTATCTCAATAACGAGGCCAAAAGTATGACATTTCATGCCAACGTACATGCCAGACGAATATGTCTACATTTTAAGCTTAGGCATGCCACATTTGCTTGGTTTGATCGACGTTGGGGGACCTTTTAGAGTATAACTTTGTTCACACCAAACCACATCACAATCAATTCTCCAATCGTATCCAATTGTAATCACATATGCCTTCTCGTAATTTCTGAGTGAATCATCGCAACATACGGAAAAGCTACATAACCTGCACTCCAAAACTAAGGTTTAATCTTTCTTGATCCAATAACGATCGCATCTTCAAAGATTCATTGTAGACCCCAGAAAACCTATAAAATCCCAGTTTATTAGTTCGGGTCTAATCAAGTATTTAGGCTACGTTTGGTCGTCCGGATAATAATCAGAATATGATAGGATAAAGTAGGATATTAAATTATTTGGATAATAAAGGCAGACATATATAATCCTATCAAATGTTTGGCGCACTTCAGGATAAGATTAAAAATAAATATGATATTCATTTAAATTATAAAATTAAAAATGGAAAATTCAATTAATTAAAGGCCATAGAAAAACCCTAGATCTAAGAATTGTGGCCACCTCCACGGTGGCCACCATTGAAACGGTAAGTGATATCTTCTCTTTTTGTTAAGTTCTTTCTTTCCTTAAAAAAGAAAAAGAAAAATCTTATCCAATCGGGCTTATCCCACCCCCCGCTCCGGATTTTTTATCCGGATATATTCAGGTTTGTCCGATCCGGTGGACATTCTCAAACATCATATAGGATAACAAATTATCCTATCCAGACTCAAATCCGGACTATCAAACACAGCCTTACTCTTTTTTATTACGAACGGAATTCGTTGACTTTCCATCCTATGTAATGGGACTACTTCTTTCCTTATCCTATGCATGAAACTACATCCTACTTTTTCTTCAATTAGTTTGTCATAGGAGACCAAAGTCCTGGACATTGTCACCACCATCAAATGCCCAGTATTGGATTGCGAGGGTGTCCTACCGATTGATTCCTGCAGGTAAATCCTCCCTGAGAATGTTTACTACATGCGGAAGAAATCACAATGCAAGGCGATGTTTCTCAAGTTGGAGAATTTCTATGTCCTATCAAAATTTGCTTGCCCTTTTGATCAAGGACTCTGATGGTGGGCAGGTGATTAGGGAGAGTAAGTGCCCAAATTGGCATGGGTTGTTCGGTGCCTGAGTGTTCCAAGGCGTGGCACATCAGCATTCTGGTAGCTGAATGAGGATGAGAGAGGAGTGAGTGTCTCATCGTGAGGGAGCTAGCAAAGGAGAGGAAATGAGGGAGATGCCCCAAAAGCAAATTTAATGTGGAGAGTGGTCTCATTAATTGCAGATTGGGGGAGCTTCTTACACATAAACACAACAGAGCACTTGGCTAATTATAACCTCCACACTAGGTGGTTCACCCTGCCTTATTGATTTCTTGAGCTAAGGCACCTGCTCTTAAGGTTCTCCGCCTAGCTTGGTTAAAGCTCTTATGTCATTCTTGAAAGTGCATCAATTCGCCAAGGACTCTTTAATTTTTCCGGCGATTTTGCTTTAACTCCTTGTCCACGTTCACCTACTTAATTACTTCTTCGCCCAGCTGGGCCTTACTAAGCCCATTATCTTCTCCCATTTTTTTCTTGTACTCTGGTAGTACATCGGTTTGTAATCACCACAACAATGACCCATCAAACAGTAAAAGAAAGAAGAAAAAAAAATCTGGAAAATTCAAAAAAGTTACTTCTTCGCGACATCGTGAGCCACCTCTTGTGCAACCATCAATGTATATCAATGGATTTACCTATATGATATAAATAATCTTATAATAACTTTTGGGAGAATTACCAAAAAAGTCATAAACCTATTACAATTGTGTCGATTCAATTATAAACTTTTTTTAGTTAATTTAGTCCTAAACATTTTACAATTGTGGGTTTAGTCCATCCGACCAAAAATTGGCCGCCGATGTTGATGTGGACGCGGCCCGTCCAACAAGAATTATCTACTCAATTAATGCTTGGTCCCCTATTACTTTCTTGCAATTTAATCCCACAACTCACCAATTTGGGACATCAAAATTGACCACTCTCTCTACCATCCAAATTTCTTTCCTTTTTTTTCTGAAATGTCCGAAATTCAATTTCTTAACAAATTTCTCAAATTTGATGACCAATTTTGCTGAGGAGGGTACCCATGCCAAATTCCACACTTGCCTTCACAAACTAGTCCTTTTTGGAAGGCCAAAAATCCACTTGAAAATGGCCAACCAAATTTCCTTTCTTTTCCGAATCGTCCGAAGTTGCTTTTCTGTAAAATCCCGTGCTCGCCATAAATTTCTCGAAGGATGAGACAACATTTCTAAAATAAATCGTAACATGACAAAATTTTCAATTTCTGAAATCGGGTTCAAATTCACGGTTAATTTCAATTTTATACGATTTTAGCGTGACATAACCTATCGGGTAGCTTTTAGGAATTTTAGCACAATTAACCCGCGGTTGATTATTTTCGAACCACATTGTACATCTTCAACACATTAGTGACTTTCGGTTGTCGTGAAAATCTCGATATTTCAAATACGGACACAAGGTACCAAGACGACAAAAAAATCGGTCTAGTACCGATCAACAAGAATTTTGCAATTAGGTGGAATCGCCCACACTTAATCATATGGCTCTGTCGAATCGACCTATCTTCGATCTCTAATCGATTTTTAAGCGTGCCGTAATGACCTTTGTAGATTAACACGATCGAGCAATCAATTCCTAGTCGAATTTTCAAGTCTATTGCGTTAAAATCCCTTAACGGCTTTACCTGATAGGCTAATTATCTCGTGAGTGACCAGCTCAGAGAAAAGAACTATAGGTGTGTCGATGAAAAGCCCAACTTATTTAATAAAAACAGAATCTAAAAATCGGGATGTCACGGCTAAAGACCGCGGCATGAACACCAAGGTCTTTAGCTTTGCCTTGAGGAACTTAAGCCTAATAGCCAGGTCTTGGATCTAGATACCAAGGGCCCTAAATTAAGCATCTAGGACTAGGCCCCGACCTTAGTGAATTCAGGCTAAGCCATTAGGGTCCCCAGCCCAAATGCCAAACATGTCATAGGAGGCGGGGTTTCTCGACCCAATCACTGTAAATCTAAGCCACTAGCTTTAGGAACTAGGCCCATAACTAGTGACTTGGGTGTATGAATCGGGTATTAAGAGGCTGCTGAAGAGTCAAGCAAGAGCACTTTGGGTCTTGCTCCCCCCCACTCTTCTCTCTCTAAAGGGATTGGGTGCAAAATTTGTGGACCTAGGCCCGAGATACCAAGAAACCAAGCTCAACCTCTATAGACTCAAGCCCAAGTGCTAATGACTTGGGCGCAAAAGTTGAGTACCAAGGCGTGGTTGTAGGGATGTGGACATGAGCACTAAGGTTTCGAATCTAGTCTCAAAAGATCCAAGCCAGCCTCTCTTATCTCGGGCCCAAGTGCGGGTGACAAGGGCACAAGAGCTAACTACTAGAGCATGGTCACCGAAGACTCGGGCACACCTGTCACGCCCCGAACCTCGAGCGCGTCAACATACCACTATGGTCATGCAAATGCGACATTCCCAGGTAATGTCGCCGACCCCATTCATTTATTATTACACAAGCGGAACATATTATAAAACCCCTGACAATAAAATACGAGATAGAAAAGCATGAAACAATTTCACAACCAATCACTTACACAAACCAACGGATTTACAGACGAAGGCCTACAGCCAAAAGTCTACAAAAGACCAGCTCTTAGAAAGGAACTGTCCTACGACCTACAAATCGGACACGCTCTCCAATCCTTATGGCTTCACCTCTGCAACTCCTCAAGGCCAACCAAAGCTATCTCCGCCGCTCCGTCCACGAGGGGACCTGAAATGGTTATTCAATAACCACGAGACAACGTCCGCCGAGTTCAACCCCTAAACCCTTATTAGAAAGAAAATACGCCCCAGTGGTCTAGCCACATGCAAGATGAAGACTTACCTCGCCTTCTTGCCTTCGGGAGGTTAGTACAATTCATATCACTCAAGCACCAGTAATGATAAGAATGTAAGCCATCGGAACACAATCAATTTCACTTAATTTCACAATCACAGCAAGCATTCAATGTCATCATTATCCACTGCCACACAAGAGTATAGCATATTCGCCGGTCAGCTATGTATTAATATTACAGCATTTTTAGAAGAATAAAGGTCCAGTCGGTCTCGCCACTTCTGCGACCAAGCCACGTCGTTCTATCGACGGCATTTCTAGAAAAATAAAGGTCCGGTCGGTCTCGCCACTCTTTGCGACCATGCCACGTCGTTCTATCGACAACATTTCTAGAAGAATAAAGGTCCGGTCGGTCTCGCCACTACTGCTTTGCGACCATGCCACGTCGTTCTCTCGACAGCATTTCTAGAAGAATAAAGGTCGGTCGGTCTCGCCACTACTTTGCGACCATGCCACGTCGTTCTATCGACAGCATTTCTAGAAGAATAAAGGTCGGTCGGTCTCGCCACTACTTTGCGACCATGCCACGTCGTTCTATCGACAGCATTTCTAGAAGAATAAAGGTCCAGTCGATCTCGCCACTACTGCGACCATGCCACGTCTTTCTATCGACAACATTTCTAGAAAAATAAAGGTCTAGTCGGTCTCGCCACTACTGCGACCAAGCCACGTCATTCTCTTGACGGCATTTCTAGAAGAATAAGGATCTAGTCGGCTTAGCCACTCTTGCGACCCGAGCCTTTCAACTAGCACACGACAATTCGATACCGATCCTGGATACTTTACATTTCACTCACGTAATCCAATTACGATATTAACCATTAACAATCCAATTTCAATGCCAAACTCGACACTTGAAATTTTCTAAATAAAATCCATACTTTTCACAATCCACACTCAATTTATAATATCCAATCATCAATTTCAAAATCGATTCACAGAAAACGGCCGGCACGAAACTCGAGAATTTAGGCTCTAACAAAATTTTCGGAATTTAATAATTAATTAAATTTATTCCGAAAATAATTAAATAATAATATTTTAATAATTTCGAAGAATATAATATTATTAAATTATTAACCAATTTCGAAATATTTAAATAAATCAAAAGTAAATTCCTTTATGCCACATCACAGTTTATATTAATATAACCACTCACTTAACCTTAAATTAAACACAATTTAAGTTAATCAAACACCTTAATATAATCTACACTTAAATAAATTAAACTAACCACCTAATAACACTTAACATAAACTAAGTACCCATAAAACATAATTAACCATCTAAAAGCGAGGTTTAGTGGAAATTTAAACTCACCGGATTAGCAAGCCAAGCGGACCAAAACGACGGGGACCGAGAGGAGAACAACTTTCCTCAAAGCGGGCCGAGCATCCGGGCTCGGGAAGGTGGCCAAAACAGGCAAAACCCGCTGCAATACCCATTTTTGCAGCTACTGATTTGGGGCTGGAGGAGGCGGATCCGGCGTCGGTTCGGGTCGGAAAGGGCGGAGGAGGACCGGCGGCAGCTTGGACGGGCTGAAGGGGAGGTCGACGGCGGCGGAGGAGCTCCGGCGAAGGCCCGAGCTGCTGGAACGCGGGCTGGCGCGGACGAGGGCGACGAGCAGGCGAGCTGACCGGCGGAGCGGCGTGCGGACGGCGCGCAAGCGGCGAACGGCAGTCCGGCTCCGGTGGATTGCTATTCGATCTTCGCTGCTGCTTTCGCTCTCAGATCTGTTGGAGACGTCGAGCAGAAACCAGAGACGGAGAAGAGAGGAGAGAGGCAGGCTGAGGTCCGAGCGGCGAGGCGCAACCGCGACGGCGGGCAGGCGGGCGAAGGCGGCGACGGCTCCGGCTGCAGCTGCGACGGCTGCTGGCTTCTGGTTGCTGGGTTCGAAGCTGGAGAAGAAGATGGAGATGGAGAGTGGTCGCACGGGAGAGAGGAAGAAGAGAGGGAGGAGAGAGAAGGAGGGGGGGCCTTTTCATTTACTTTTTCTCTTTCTTTTTATCCAACAAAAACGCCCCATGGCGACCGCAGGATGACATCACACTCACTATCTCCCACAACCTTATTGATGGCCCATTTCATTTTTTCACTTCAGGCATTGAAATTTTGACAACCAATTCTCCAATTCCACTTGATTCCTTCCAATGGAATTAAATTGAAATCCATAAAATTAATCAAATGTCACTACACTTCAATTAACATCTTCATTTGTCCATAGAACCAACTTAAGTCCTAATAGCAAGACCAAAGACAGGCCTACTAATTTCTCGAGCCAAATTAGCCATTTTCTGATTTAATTGCTGTAAAACTCTAATTGCATGAAGAATCTTCCAAAGATGAGTTAATATTCATAAAATGATTTGTGACACACCCAGACTTCCAATTTCTGAATTTGATCTCAATTCCACGGTTAATTTCAATCTGGTGCGATTTCAGCACGCCTAACCTACCGGGTAGCTTTCATGGAAATTTTCTTGCATCCGACCTAAGGGTGATCAGTCCCCAAGTTTGACGCGTTAAAATCCCTTAATTACTTCGTCCAATAGGCTAGTCCTCTCGTGAGTGGCCAACTCAGAGAGACGAACTATATGCACAGATGAAATGCCCAACTCAATTAGCTGAAAATAGAATTAGAAAAATCGGGATGTCACAACACCCATCGGGTCTTGGGCCTAACATCGAGGGACGTAATAAGCCTAGCTTTTGTAGCCACAAGCCTAGCTACCTAGGAATTAGGCCAGGCCTTCATGGATCCTAGCTCGAGCACCAGTAACTTGGATGTGAGAGCCATGTACCTGAGCATGGCAAAGAGGACTCTGGTACAAGCACCAATATCTCGAACCAGACCTCAAGAGAACTAGCCGGCTTCCATGGACTGCGCCAAGCCACCAAGGACTAGGCACAAGCATTAAGATTCCCATATCCAAGTGCCAAGTTCCTCGATTCAAGCGCTAAAATCTAATCCTATTTGGGAAAATGGTTTCATTTTCAAAAGAGATTTTTTTTTTTTTTTACTTAAGCATAGGTTTTCCATTTATTATTTAAAGATTTTTCATTAATGCATATTTCTAAGCAATCAAATACTTGAAAATGACGAAAAAAAAATTCCGACCAACAATTTCTTAGAAAACATACGGAGTTTTAGTCTTAATTGAGTGTTTTGATTGATGAATTAATACTCAAGAAGAGACAAGAAAAAAGCGTGAATAATTAGCTGACTACCGAGGTAAATGCGGTGTCCTGGTCAGAAACACGGGAGAACCTAATCTAAATTCAAAAGCGATAGAACCGTGTGAAGCGGTGCCGAAATGTTTCCGGAGGAAAAGATGCAACTGAAATTACTAGGGGCTCAAGACTTAAGAGGGAAATATAACTTCAAGGCAGGACAATGAATATATGGATTTAGGTTGAAATAAGTAAAAAGATTCATAGTTGATCTCACATCTATTAATAAGGATAATTATCCAAAAAACCCTAAATTTATCGTACAATGATCAATTTAGTTTTAGACCTTTCGATAGTACCAATTTAGTCCTAGTCGATATTTGCTGGAAATTGTTGACATAAACACTGGTTGTTTTACATGGCATAGCTAGTTTTGACATGGACGAGTTCTGTAAAAATTAATCTGAATTTTTTTTTTTTTTTTTTTCTTTTTACAGTTCACTCCCGAAAGGGCTAGCAAGGGCCATCGTGGATGGATGCCCTCAACGACGGCGAGCGAATGTCGCAGCCATTTGCGATGGCCCTTGCCGGCCCTTTTTGGAAGTGAACGGTAAAAAGAAAAAATAAAAACTACTCATAAGTGATTCAGAAAATTTTTAAAAAAAAAATTACACAAATCGTCCACATCAAAAAAATTTGGCCAATTGGAAAGACTAAATTGGCATATCATCAAAAAGGTTTATGAAAAAATTGATAAAATTAAAAGGTTTAGAATTATGTTGGCCAGTGTAGATTTAGAACGTCTGGACAATTTTTCCTTTATTAGTAACTACAAAGTTTACCTTTTATTGTATTTAGTTTGCATAAGTCCGTTAACAGAGTTGGAAATCAACCTCTCACCTACGCCAGATGGCGATCTGTTTGCTGTTTGGGCACCCGTGCCGGGCCTCTCCAGTGGTATTGTTGCTGCATTTGGCGCCATCATTCACGGCGAGATGGCCCATGAACTTCGTTTCCGATGGCCCTCCTGTAAAAGCCGGAATGAAGACGGGCATTCGCCGCTAGAGAAGTTAACAGATTTATTAAGACTAGCCCGAGATGGCTTCTCACCGGTGCTCGCGTCGGATTGCAAGCAAGACTCGCCCGCGATGTAATCCGAATCGGCATGAAGAGGACTATGAACCTGATAATATATTGTGTTTACTCAGCATTGCCGAGGTTGATCCACTTTGTGTCCTTTCATGCAGAGTTCGGAGAATAGGAGATCAAAGTCATGGAATAGGAATGCCAAAAGGAAGCTAAGTTTCCGTTTATTTTGCAGAAAATTAATAACTTGGAAAATGTTTTTTTTTTAAACCATTACTTATATCAATCGAAAAAATTAGTTAGCGAGAAATATTTTCATTATCAACAATAATTTATGTCTCAAAATTTTCGTAAACCATGAAAGTATTTTTTGTTTGTTTCTTTTTATATACAACCCAGGCTATCATTTTCAGAAAAAAAAAAAGATTATAAATCAGTCATTTTCACAAAATTAATGGAGCCTAAGTGAAATTTGGGATGGTGCACTAGAACTCTCAATACACTTCTACCAAGAAACACTTTACTTTTACATCCAACGGGTTATTGACTTTTGATGTTAGTAAGTTTCAATGAATCATAGAAAAATTAAGTTTTTCACTTTAGTAACTTTCCCCACATAAAACTTTCTAAACAGCTTCCTTGCCATGTATGTTAAAAAGTTAGATTATACATAGCCGTACCTTAACCGGAAACTTTTATCATTGGTGGTTAATAGCCAATTGAAAAATCGAAATTTGGGGTCAATGTTCAACTAAGGAGTTCAAAATATGGTTGATCCATTCAATAACAATTATTCAATTTGCAACTCCTTTCTTTTCATTTTTTTTTTGTTACTGTGTTGAATTATTGCTCAAGAAACTTCGTGGTCATCCTTGGTTTATCGTATCATATTCTACCATTCCAATTAGCACTACCCTTTTCTTCGATCTCGATCAATCCGTCCAAGTCAGAAATGATCACCACTTTTCAAATTGTCCCGTTCAAATTTAGTATATTATTAAAATTTTAAATATTACCCAAATTTACATATAAATGAATTTACAGTTACTAAAAATGAACGCCACTTGTTATACTGAAATTCTGCAAAGAACGCAGCACATAGTTCGTGCTCGGCACGGAGGGGCGCTTTGACCCGGGCCATAAGGATGCGTGCTGGAAAAGGTCAACTCCGAATATTCTATTGTTTTTGTTGTAAAATATCGCGTGGCGAATATATAATATAGAAGAGATTAAAGAAGAGAAATCAAGTGAACACTAGAGATAGTAGCAAGATGAGAGAGCTTTATTTCTAGTATCTCACTATCGTGTTTCTGTGTGATTGTCTTTTGTACATCAAAACTAAACTCCTATTTATAGGAGAACAAGAATGTACTTATCATTAATATCAATGTATCGAATGATACATGTACAGGATAAGGGAGACGAACGTTCATTGTATAGAGAGATGTACTTAGAACATTTGATACAAATGTACCATAATAAGTACATTGGATAAGATGAATATAATGAATATTCATTCATGTATTCTATCCATTCATGTATTTCATAACACTCCCCCTTGAATATTCATCATATTCATTACAAATGTGTATTGAATGATACTGCCTCATAAAAAACCTAAAGCCGGAAAAACCCAGTGGGATAAAAACCGGACAAAAGGGAAAAAGAGTGCAGAGCACAAATGTTATGATCTCTCCCTTTTATGGATGCATTAATTGCCTCATTAAAAACTTTAAGCCGAAAAAACCCTATGGGAAAAAAACCAGACATAAAGAAAAAAGAGTGCAATGCATATATAGCCACTCCTGGGGCTAATCATTATTGCATCTTGTGAACTAGCCACATATCAATGCTGCAATGTATAATTCATAATATCTCCCCCTCAATTGAGCCATATAGCCACTTATGGGGCTAATCAATCTTACATCTTATGAACTCACCTCATACCAATGCCATATACTAATTTCTCAAAACTTGATGTTGGCAATGCTTTGGTAAAAAAGATCTGCAAGATTATTTATGGATCGAATCTGTTTAACATCAATTTGTCGACTTTCTTGGAGTTCATGAGTATAGAAAAATTTCGGCGAGATATGCTTGGTCCTATCACCTTTAATATATCCTCCCCTGACTTGTGCAACACAAGCAGCATTATCTTCATAAATTATAGTGGGAGAATTTGTAACCGGTATTAAGCAACAAGAATTATGAATATGTGTTATAACGGATCTTAACCAAACACACTCTCTTCCAGCTTCATATAAAGCAATAATCTCAAAGTGGTTAGAAGATGTAGCTACTAGCGATTGCTTCGTAGAACGCCAAGAAATAGCGGTGCCGTTATAACAAAATAAATACCCGGTTTGAGAGCGAGCCTTATGTGGATCGGATCTATATCCAGCATCAGCATATCCAACTAAACCAGAGTTAGTGGAATCCTTGGAATAATATAATCCCAAATCTATGGTTCCTCGGAGATAACGAAAAATATGTTTAACTCCATTCCAATGTCTCCGAGTTGGCTCAGAACTAAAACGTGCCAATAAATTTACCGCAAAAGCGATATCTGGTCTCGTACATTGTGCCAAGTACATCAAAGCCCCAATTGCATTGAGATATGGTACTTCAGGATCAAGTATCTCTTCATCAGATTCTTTAGGACGAAATGGGTCATTTTGGGGATCTAGAGACCTTACAACCATAGGGGTGCTCAATGGGTGAGCTTTGTCCATGTTGAAACGTTTAAGCAATCTTTCAACATATGCTGATTGATGGATGATTATTCCATTTGCTTTATGCTCAAGCTCTAGACCAAGACAAAGTTTGGTTTTACCCAAATCTTTAACTTCAAACTCCTTTTCAAATATTCAGCAGTTTCAGCTAACTCTTCGGAGTTCCAATTAAATTTATATCGTCGACATAAACTGCTATAATAGCAAATCCAGTTTCTGATTTCTTAATAAACACGCATGGGCAAATATGATCATTCTTATACCTTTCCTTAATTAGGTACTCACTTAGGCGTTGATACCACATGCGACCGGATTGCTTTAACCCGTACAAGGATCTTTGCAATTTTATTGAGAATAAATTGCGGGGAGTGCATGCTTCAGGCATTTTAAATCTCTCATGAATTTTCATATAAATATCAGAGTCTAATGAGCCATATAGATATGCCGTCACAACGTCCATAAGACGCATTTCAAATCTTTCAAAGATTGCTAGGCTAATGAGAAAACGAAATGTAATCATATCCATCACAGGTGAATATGTTTCATTATAATCAATCCCGAGGTCTCGGGAGAATCCTTGGGCAACGAGTCGGGCTTTATACCCGACAACCTCATTTTCTCATTTCGTTTTCAGATAAATACCCATTTATATCCAACGGGCTTTACATTATCGGTGATACGAGTTACGGGTCCAAAACCTCTCGTTTAGTTAGGGAAGCTAATTCAGCTTTAATTGCTTCCTCCCACTTAGGCCAATCTTGCCTTTGACGACATTCAATAATAGATTGCGGCTCACAATCATCATCCATAATTTTATGAGCAACTAAGAATGCAAAAGCATCATCAATGATGATTTCATTCCGATCCCAAATTTCATTACAATATGTAATGGAATTCTCAGTATTCCCGGGGCTAGTGCTCCTTTCATGGGTTTGCGCCTCTTCGGGGGCAATAAGCTCTTTGGGAGCAAGCATAACGCTAAGCTCTTACGGAGCGGATTCTTGATTCTTTCCCCTTCGTTTTCGAGGAGCAGTATCTTTTGATCCTATCGGTCTACCACACTTCAAGTGCGGGGGATTTTGATCCATGTTAGCCTGTTCTTCGGGAACAGCTATCCTAGCTGGAGCATTTGCAGCTGGAATATGAGACTTCGTTACCTTAGTAGCATCATTAAATGCGTCAGGAAGTCTATTGGCCATAGCCTGTAAATGGATTATTCGCTGCACCTCGTTTTCACATTCAGGAGTCATTGGGTCTAATTGAGATAAATTTTTCTCATTCCAGGAAAAAACCTTAACTGGTTTTTGTTTTGCGATCATGGAAGTTGTAGGTATCCCAATTGATGGAAACCTAGTCTCATCGAAATGACAATCTGCAAACCTGGCAGCAAAAAAAAGATCACCGTAGTTGGTTCCAAGAACCTAATGATAGATGGTGAATTAAACCCAACATAAATGCCCAAACGGCGTTGGGGACCCATTTTCGTCCTTTTTGGCGGTGCTACAAGCACTTGTACTGCACAACCAAATGTGCGTAGATGTGAAATATCTGGTTCATAACCAAGAACCATTTGAAGGGGAGATTGTAAAATACTAGCAGTGGGGCGTAATCTTATTAGAGCTGCCGCATGCAAAACTGCATGACCCCATGCTGTATCGTTGAGATTCGTTCTCAATAATAGAGTGCGGGCAATAATTTGGATACGTTTAATCAAGGATTCTGTCAATCCATTTTGAGTACGAACATATGCAATCGGGTGCTCAACCTCGATTCCGAGTGAAGCACAATATGTATCAAAACTCTTTGATGTAAATTCACCAGCATTATCCATCCTTATGCTCTTAATTGGATAATCAGGGAATTGTGCCCGGAGCTTTATAATCTGCGCAAGTAAACGTGCAAATACGACATTGCACGTAGATAGTAGGCAAACATGGGACCATCTACAGGATGCGTCCACTAATACCATAAAATATCTAAATGGTCCACTTGGTGGTTGTATTGGTCCACAAATATCACCATGAATTCTTTGCAAGAATAAAGGAGATTCAAAATTAACCTTTGTTATAGAAGGTTTAATAATGAGCTTTCCTTGTGAGCAAGCCTCACAATTATAATCTTTGGACAACAATACATTTATATCCTTTAAAGGGTGCCCTTTTGTATTTTGAATTATCCTACACATCATTGAAGCGCCAGGATGACCAAGGCGATCATGCCACAGTCCAAACTGATCAAGGCTTACCAATCTCTAGGATGTGGTAGCGTAGGTTTCAATAGCTTTAATCATGACACAATACAAACCCATAGAAGAAGCTTCTAGCTTCTCATGGATGGTCTTCAGGCCCATCTTATAAGAGGAAATGCCAATGTATTCCTTATCTTGCTCATAAATAGTCTCAATATGGTACCCATTACGGCGTACATCTTTGAAACTGAGCAGATTCCTTTTTGATCGAATGCTTAGAAACGCATTCTCAATATGCAGGATTGTGCCATTTGGCAAAATAATTGTAGCATTCCCAAAACCATCAATAATCGAAACAGGACCTGATATTGTATGGATTTGTGCCTTACGCAATGTCATACTCGAGAAAAAGCGTCTACTACAAAATATAGTATGTGTCGTTGCACTATCAAGCAAACAAACATCTTCCTTTTTCTCGGTATTTTCCATTTTCATTTATATTGACAACTTCAGGTGTCAAGTATCATAAAAGTTGCATATTAGTTATATAGTCGAATAAAATTTCAAAGATAAATATTATATAAGGTTCATAAGTATTTCATAAAGAACAATAAAAAAAAAAGTAATACATTTAAAGCGAAACAACATAAATTTCAAAGTTCAAATTATTATTCACCAATCTGATTCATCAAAGTAATCAGAGGTCCTCAAAGAAATCAGAGACATCCAATGATGCATTTGCTACTTCAGGAGCAAGAGGAGTCCCACCAATAGAGATATTGTTGGTCTCAACAGTGGTTATGGTAGTAGGATTGATTTCAATGGCATGAGATTCACCACGCTTGCCCGTATTCTTTAAAGATGCCTGGTATAGGTCAACAAAATGTTTTGGCGCACGACAGGTACGTGACGGTGCCCGGTCATGCCACAGCGATGACAAATACTTTCATTAATCACCTTCTTTTGCTTCTTTTCTTTGCCATGATTCAGGCCAAAGTTTGATTTCCTAGGGCGGTTAAATTTCTTGCCATCCCTTCTAGGATTATGTTCTTGCCTGCGCTTATAGCCCTTAAAATGGCTAGTATTTTTCTCAAAGTTAGCATGTGCTTCAGGCAATGCTTTTGAGCCAGCAAGTCTAAGATCATGATTTTTGAGCAGCAATTCATTAGTTTGCTCGGCAGTAAGAAGCACAGAAATTAATTCATAATATGTGGCAAATTGACATTGCGGTATTGCTGTTGCAATACAATATTCGAAGCATGAAAGGTGGAAAAAGTTTTCTCAAGCAATTATGCATCAGTGAGTTTGATAATGCATAACTCTAGCCGAGAAACGATATCAAATAAAGCAAAATTATAGTCAGACACTGATTTAAAATCTTGCAGTCTGAGATTTTGCCAATCATATTGTGCTTGAGGGAGGATAACAGTTTTGGTATGATCATACCTATCCTTCAACCTCCTCCACAAGATATGAGAGTCTCGAACGGATAAATATTGAGTCTGCAGGCTCTCATGCAAATGACGGCGAATAAAAATCAGTGCATTTGCTTTATCCTTTTCATTTGAGGTTCCATCCTCTGTAATTGTATTAGCGAGACCTTGCCCTTGGAGGTGCATTTCCATGTCAAGGCGCCAGGATAGATAATTCTTTCCACTCACTTCCAGGATGTGGAATTTGGGCTTTTCAATATTTGCCATAATCCTTGCAAAAATAAATCCTTAAATCAATTAAAAGGATTTCCAAATATCCACCGCTACTTCGGGAGCAGAATGATACTTTTAGATTTGAATTTTGGCTTCGGGCCAAGAAAAATAAAAATGAAGAATTGATAGAAGAAGATGAAGTATAAGTTGATTAATAAAAATAATACCCACCTTGCAAAATTTACTTACTCAATCGGTAGATCTTCATGCTTGCAAAAGTTACTTACTCAATCGGTAGATCCTCGTGCTGATAACGTGTTGTAAAATATCGCGTGGCGAATATATAATATAGAAGAGATTAAAGAAGAGAAATCAAGTGAACACTAGAGATAGTAGCAAGATGAGAGAGCTTTATTTCTAGTATCTCACTGTCGTGTTTCTGTGTGATTGTCTTTTGTACATCAAAACTAAACTCCTATTTATAGGAGAACAAAAATGTACTTATCATTAATATCAATGTATCGAATGATACATGTACAGGATAAGGGAGACGAATGTTCATTGTATAGGGAGATGTACTTAGAACATTTGATACAAATGTCAAATAAGTACATTGGATAAGATGAATATAATGAATATTCATTCATGTATTCTATCCATTCATGTATTTCATAACAGTTTTAACTTTGTTATTGTCCGTGCCTACTCCAATTATACAATATAGTCTGCAACCTTCATAGCAATTGCTTGACGTCAATATGGAATCGTAGTGGCCCGGTCTTTGAGACAAAGATAAGACTGTCATCGCATAAGTCAAGATCAATTATAGGTAAGTGGGCACGATGATTCATGCAACAAAATATCGTAAAAAATTTCGAGAGGAGCAAAAATGTCGGGATTTTATGTAACAGATCGTTGTGCGTGATTGACTATTTTCTTTTCTTTTTCTGGCCTCCCTTTGGTCAATCACTGGTCTTCCGGCAAAGAAAAAGAAAAGATTCAATTATTTCATACGTATCGAATTCCAAATTAAAAGTCGTGGACGAAGCAGATTCGACCAAGAAAACTTGTGTAGGAGCTGTACAAGCTATTAAATCAAAGAAAGACCCCAAACACCAGAGAAACGGGAAAGACATGGATCCTCCAAATCTCCCTCTCTTGCTTCTTCTCACCTTGGCTTCCACCATTACCGCCCAATCTTTCCCAACGCCCTTCGTGGTTTTGGCAACTTCAGCGCCGACAGCACCTACCAAATCACCCTCACCGCCCTCCTCTCCTCCATCTCCACCACCAACTCCTTGTCCCTCACCTACGGCTTCTTCAAGGCCTCCTCCGCCGTCTCCGGCGCCTCCCGGCACCCTCATGTCATCGGCTCCTGCCGTGGTGACCTCCTGCCGAGAGCTGTCGCGCCTCTCTCAATGCCTCGGCCTCGACGTTCGTGACCTCTGCCCCCTCCCGAAGGAGGCGGTCTCTACAGCGGGAACCGCACCATCCGGTACTCTAACGCCTCGATCTTCGGTGAGTCCACGACCGACCCGGCTACCTGCTGCAGGCGGGAACAACGTCACGAGCCCGGACACGTACAACGCGCGCTGCGGACACTGCTGGGTAGTCTGCAGGGCGAGGCGGCGGGCGGTGGCTCGCTGAGGAAGTACGCGCAGGGAATGAGTCGGCGGGTTTCGGCAGATCTATGCGACGGTGCGGTGCACGCCCGGACTTGGCGGCGGGATTGCGGCGGCGACGCCCGGTGAAAGTTGTCGCGACACTTGGGCAGTGCTGTGCCGGGAAGTTGGGAGTGAATATCATGGCACCGAGTTGCCAGTTCGGTACGAGACCAATGATCGGTCCTTCGACCCGGTCGGCGAGCCACTTCCACCGCCGCCCGCACCGCTATCACCGGCGCGAGACGCACCGCCCCACCGCCAGGTTTGTGTTATTTTTTTCTATAATTCGAGTGGATTAAAATCATCTAAATTATTAATTATGTGGATTTCACATTACATTTACACCGTAAACCATTCAAATATGCTCAATTTAGATGTTCTTTAGAATATGTAATTTTTTTGGTTGGATAAACGCTTTTTTGCCAAACACGGGTGGGTTGGTCCATATTTTCGATAAAAGAAGAAATGGGTCCCTAACTCTAATCATTGATGCATCTCCAAGCTGTCATGAGATTTTTAAAATTAATAATGAAGTGAGTCCAGGCTAAGGCAATGAATCATTAGCAGATCTTCCTTACTTCTCATCAGTCAGTCACCCCTTTTTGTCAATTAATATCAACGCAAAAATTGGGAAAGAAAATATCGAGGCCATAATTGAAACATTCGTGACGCGCGCTTGCGTGCGATCTTAGGTTATTACTAAAACTTTTCAGTAGCAGACGACAAAGGAAAAGAGAGGCCGAAACTTCCCTTAATTGAGCTTCATCGTCTGAAAATGAAGTTAAAAAGAATTAGATTGATTAGCAATGTTAGACATTCTAAGAAGTTTTACTGAAAACTTTTTATTTAAATAACGTGGCGAACTTTTATTGGGCGCTGAAATAAATTGGATCGATGATGCATTAAATGATCGGCAACCAATTAGAAATCAGCACATCATTTAGTCAGAGGATTTTGGTAAGATCTCTTATTACATAAAGCATTCCTCGAGATTGAGTTAGATAAGAAATTCCTCTATATTTTTTATATCTAATTATTTGGTCTTAATCCTAAATATATACGCATGTATTCTGACCTTCCAAGTGTTTTATAATGATAAGATAGGACGGGCCAAGATTTTTTTTTTTTTTTTTTTTATAAAAAAATCAAATAAAAAAACTAAGACCAAAGCACGATGGATTCGAATACAGCTGCCGTGAGGGCGGCCCAACCCGGCAACGACCGGCGTGACTGTTGTCGTCTCCATCACAGTAATAGAACAATGAATCAAAGTTGTAATGTTAATTAGGATTAACATTAATTTTTCTCCCTTCCCTTTTATCATTTTCGTTGGTGTTCCTCATGTATATAGTGGTCCCGTATGTGCACATGGGGAGCATCTAATAACTCGACGGAAATCTTTGACCTGAGCATTTGCAAACCAGCATTGGCAGTTCCTAGCTCCGCTCGGTTTCTGTAAACCGTTGCACTGCCATTACTCTGATTTCCGTAAGAAATTCATGAAAGTAATGAACTTGTGGTTGAAAAGGCAACCTATCATACCCGAAAACTTCAAATTCTGGAGAATAATGTGTTATTTTTCAAGTGTTAATGCTCTCCATTAGACGAATCTTGGTAAAACGACAAAATCCAGAAATCCAATTAACTTTCCCTCAAGTTATCAAAGAATGGTGCGATGTATGTTTACAATGTGTTTCGTTTCCACGTTCAAAATGGCGCTTGAGTGATTTCTCCGGTGTATTACTATGTAATCGGTAAGCAATGATCCTAAACATGATGTGCCTTTTGTTGACACCTAAATTTTTAATTAGGTTATTAATTTGGCTTTAGTTTCTTTATTTATGTATCTTTCCTTTTTTTTTTGGATAATAAACAAACAAAAAAATCAATAAAAACAAGAAAAAGAAGCAGCCCATTGGGTGGGCCTTCGCGCTTGGCCTCCTCCTCTTCTTCTTTTCCATGCAGGCCCAGGGCCCAGCCTTTTCCCCCCAAAGCCCGGCCCCCTTCTCCTCGTCTTCTTCCTTCTTCTCCCTTCTTCCCCCCTACGCCTCTGCAACTCACGCGCTCGAAGACAACCTATGGCCGAGGAGGGTAGGCCGACGTCGGCCGGAGATGACGGATCTCAGGCGCCATTAATGGCTGCCTTCAATGCCGAGCACGCTTTGTTGGAGGAGCGAGGATGGGACGCCGGTTCGGCCGCGGGCGTCCGTTCGGCATACAAAGACCGGTGGTCGAATCCCCGTCGACCGGCCGCCCCCTCGCCTATAAATAGTGAGGCACCACCTCCGTCGAAGGGGTGGCAAGCTCGGAGATCTTTCACCGAGAGACATCGGGAAAGATCGAAGGGGCGCGCGAGAGAGAACTTCGGGGTTGCGAGTTCAGCCCGCCCTCCACCGAGACTTCGGGAAGGCCGGCGGCGGCCGAGAAGGTCAGATCTGGCCGGTGGAGGCTCGGATCTGGCCTGAGTGAGAGAGAATCGAGGCTAAGGAAGCTCCGGCCGCCACAGATTTGGAGTTCTTGCTGCTGTTGTTCCCTCCGAAGCGGTTCCCGTGACCGATCTGCCGACGCCACACCGGATCGAGAGTCGGCTGCCGCCACGCCCGTCGTCGTCACCACCACCATTCACCGCCACCAGGTATCCGCCACCTCCGGTTGCGTAGCCGTTGTCGCCCCCCCTCTCTCGAAACCCCTCCATCTCCGGATCTCGACCTCAGTAAATCAAGGTCTTCGTCGCGTCTCCTACTGCCGCGCCACGAGCCCCGTCGCCGATCCAGTTGAGTGGCCAGCCGCTGTCTTCGCCGTCGCCGTAGTCGCCGTTGCCACCGTCGCCGCTGCGCACCTCAGCCTTTCCCCCTCGGCGCCGCGGATTCGCAAACCCTAGGGTTTGCGATTTTCCAGTCGTCGAGTCGGATCCGGTCTCGGAACCGGGTAGGGTTTCTCGAGATTCGGGGGCGGGGGGAGTCGGGTCGCGGTCGGGTCGGATCCGGGTAGGGTTGCGGGGATTACGGGTCGCGGAGCGGGGCTTTCGGGCCGGGTTGTCGGGTCGAGCGAGTGTCCCCGAACACCCGACCACGACGTCGTTTTTAAAATAAAAAGTCGGGCCCGTCTGCGTTTTAGGGCTTACCAGGGTCGGCTTTTTATATTATTTTATGTAATATTTTAATTAAAAATAAATAAAAATAAAAAATAATTATTTTTGAAAAAATATTAAAAAATATTTTAATTTCTAGAAAACCAAAAATGTTTTAAAATGTTAAAAAATATTTTATTTTCCGAAAAATAAAAAATATTCCAACAAATCCAAAAAATCCAAAAAAAGGCCAAAAATTCATGAAAAGCCAAAAAATCAGAAAAGCAAAAAAAAGACTTGTATTTTCCAAAAAAATACCAAAAAATCCCTTTTGCGTCCAAAAAATTAGAAAATGACTCAAAAAATGTTTTTCCTCCCAAAAATGCATGGAAAATCCCTCGAACATCCAAAAAAACCTTCAAGATTTAAATAGGATTAGGTACCGAAAGGGCTTTAGTGATTAACTAGTGTAATCAAGTCCCCGATCCTAATTTCTCTAGTTGCGCAAGAGCGAGTATTTCTCCCGATACTTCGCTTGGGTTTCTAATCGACCCATCCCAAACTGATTAGTGGCGACTCCGTTTTAAAATTAATTTGCAAATTAATTTGCAGGTTAAAAACTTGAACCATTAAGTCGTGAATTGGAGGACTTGGGAGAGTCCGGGCTTAACTAATTTCAGCCGAGCCATTAGCCTCCTTAGGCGCTCGTACCCGATTGCGGGCGCCGAAAAAAAGAGAGGTCGCGACACCTTTGCTCAAGCAAGTGGAAAGAGCAATTCAACGAAGACTGTGATCATTGCAGTCGCGACAAGTGCTTATGTGGTCCTTGTTATCGGCATTGTCATAATCCTAATGATGAAAAGGAAGAAGAAGCAGCCCAGACAAAGAGTTGAAGGTGAGTCTGTCTTTTGGCATTGGAATAGCTACTGTCCATGAGGTTTAAAGGATCATGAAATTAATGAAGTTGACTATTTACTATGCTTTTGTACCGATACGATATTGACAATTAGGCCAACATTTTCCAAACAAATTGGGTTGAGAATTCCAGAACATGGAATTGATATTTCGAACTTTACATTCATGTGCACCGCTTGGACATGTCCAATTACACATTTCTCATTCTTGTAGTTAGCATAAAGCGATTGAGCAGGCCAAAATAGGAAGTTGATAGTAATCCTGCAGGTGCAACTCTATATACTAAAAGTTTGACAAGCTTTTATAATAAACACTATGATAAAGACATTCATGCTCGAATGACTTCATATTTCTCTTTCTAGGTGAAGTTGAGGATGAAATCAGCACAGCGAGAGTCACTTTGCAATTTGATTTCGGCACTATTAGAGCGGCAACCGATAACTTCTCGATTCCAAGAAGCTTGGACAAGGCGGTTTCGGTCTGTTTACATGGTACTAATTAACAAAGCATCCTCCGGTTACTTTTATTCAAAATTCAAGCAACAAAAGTAGTCATAGATGCATCAATGTGATACTCTTCTAAATGCTATAATTACATATTGATACTCATGAGGATCTACTTTGATGAAATTTTAGGGTCAGCTCTCCAACGGACAAGAAATCGCGGTAAAACGGCTATCGTAGAATTCTAGCCAAGGAGAAGTAGAATTCAAGAACGAGGTAATGTTATTAGCTAGGCTACAACATAGGAACTTGGTTAGGCTCCTTGGTTTTTGCCTAGAAGGAGTTGAGCGGCTTCTCATTTACGAGTTTGTGTCCAATTTAAGCCTTGACCAGTTCATATTCGGTATGTTTCTCAAGTTGTCATTCCTCAAATCAGATCCTCATGAAATGATTAAGGGACTTCTTATAGAATGCGATTTTCAACAAAATGTGTAGATCCCCTAAAGCATGCAAATCACGACTGGGATAGGCGCCACAAAATAATAATGGGTATTGCTCGAGGAAAGCTTTACCTACACGAGGACTCTCGACTTCGTATCATCCATCAGGACCTCAAAGCAAGCAACATTTTGTTGGACTTGGACATGCATCCTAAAATATTAGATTTTGGTATGGCGAGGCTATTCGAGTTGGACCAAACTCAAGCAGAGACAAAGCGAGTTGTGGGGACCTAGTAAGTGCCACAACCACCTATAGCTAATGCTTACCAAAAGAACATGGGCAAACTATAGAGCTAATATGATGGATTTATTGTGATGCATAGTGGTTATATGGCACCAGAGTATGCAATGCATGGAAACTTCTCTATCAAATCTGATGTCTTCAATTTCGGAGTGCTAGTTTTGGAGATTGTGAGTGGTCAAAGGAACAATCTTTTCCAGGCGAGCAATAACACAAAGGTCCTTACTGATATTGCTAGTATAAACACCTAGAGGGGGGTGAATAGGCGCACAAACAATTTTTCTCAAATACGGAAGCAACAGATTGAAATACGATCGATGTAGAGAGAGTAAGGAAGAGAAAATCAAACACAGGATTTATAGTGGTTCGGCTTATTCCAAGCCTACGTCCACTCTTCCGCACTGACAGCCCACCGGCTGGATTTCACTATGATCAAAAGAGAAGTTACAGCAAAGCTTTGCCTTGATTCCTCAGTGTAGATGTTCTATCACACCTCCTCAAGGTCTCTCACAAATATAGACTCTCTTTTGTATACAAGTATTCGCTCAAGAGATTTATCTAAACAAATAGGAGCTTCGGACTTTGGAATTCTTCTATCGCGCACTCTTCTTAAACAACTAAGAACGTCTTCCTTATATACTCCTTTATGCCATCATACCCGTTGGCACTTTCCAAAGGAATTCCTCCAATCTACCCGTTGGACGGAATCAATTAGGAAGATCGTTCGAGCTATAAAAGGAACGTGTTGATAGCCCATCAATCCGTTTGCCCATACAATCGGGATCTCGGTTTCCATAAGCAGAACCTTCCAATAATATTTAGACAATCATCGAATCTTCAGTCATTGAATCAATCTTTGATCAATCAAAGGATTCTCGATACGTCTTCTCCAGCCACGAGACCTTCTCCAGATGATAAGGTTAAATCCCGAACAAAACATCCGGTTCGGGATAACCTTTCTTCAACGGATCGAGATCTGTCAATGAGGATAGACTTTGAGTCTTGAGTCGGCTGTCCGGAAGTCTTCGACTTTAACTAACAAAGTCTGCAGACCTTCAGACTAGACTGACGGAAACATTTTGTCAACTTCAAAACTCTTCACGAGGATTTCTCCAACAATCTCCCCCTTTTTGATGGTGACAAAACCTCCCTACAGATTTGGATAACTTTGACCTGCAAAACACTTCTCAAACACATATGCATATCTTAAGAAAATAAATGGCTAATAGAATAACACTAGAATCTGCAACCACAGAAAATAGGTTAGTCCAATATATAATTAAGCCATTCATAAGATATCAATATTGATAAATAGAAGCAGTCAAATCCAAGTCTAGGCAGTTCTTATCCAGACACAAAACAAAGTCAAAATCTGTCAAAAACAAACAGATAGTAAAACACAATCCAACAAACAGTTAAAAAGATTGAAAGGTTTTTGATCAAATCAGCATCTCTCCCCCTTTTTGTCATCATTTAAAAAGGATGAGATGAAATCAAGATTGCTTGGGAACACGGACAAGCTGGAAATCTTCCATAGACTGAACAATGCCTTCCAGCCTCTTAAAGTCTTCCTTCAGCTGTACAACCTCCTCACTTTTGGCATTGGCCTGATTCTCGAATAGAGAGGGCTTGCATCTTTTCATTTAAAGAAAAAGAAGAAGCTTGACCTTCATTCTTCAAGCTTTGAACTTCGCATCCCAAGGCATAAATCTGACCTTTCATCTCCAAGAGAATATCCATAATTCTGCGAAAATCTGCTCTATTATCAGTTTGAGTACTTGCTTCTGCTCGTTCTGATGGAGTAAAAGCAGACGATGGTGGATCAGCATAATCTCGCATGTTGGGCGATGAAGCTTCATGACCTTCCTCGGAAATTGAGATGCATAAACATCTTAAGTGCGGGAGCGGCGAGCGACTCGACTCCCTTCACTTGCATCTGGATGTGAAGACGTCACTCCTTTCTCCTGATCTCCCCCTGTTTCCATGCCTATAGGTGGAGAAGAGATTTCCTCAGGTTCTCCTTCTCTTCTTTCTTCTTCAGGTCTTTCTTGCTCTGCTTCTTGCTCTCTTTCTCTTTCTTCTTCTTCCTTCTCCTTTGCTTCTCTTTTTCTTCTTCTTCTTTTCTCTCGCTTCTTTTTCGTCTTTTGTTCCGATTCTTTCTCCGGAACAGACGACTTAAGTTCTTCAAAGCCATTGCGGAGATGGTGATGTCATCGTCATCATCTTCATCCTCAACGAGGAGAGCTCTTCTTTTCTTTGATGGAGCAACCATGGGTTCCTTCCCTTTTCTCTTAGCAGCAGAAGAGAGTTGATGAGACTTGGCAGGAGTCTTCTCCTTGAATTTCTCCAATTCCTTGCTCGAGTTCCTTCGTACGCATTTTGGTCACCATTTTCAGTCCTACCACCATATGATCGCATGATCGAACACAAAAGATTTGCGGAGGCTGAATATTCAGATGTCCGAATAACTTCGTAACAAGGCTTGGGTAAGGGAGTTGACCTCTGTCCTTCATCACTGCTCTATACATGTGAAACATGACAGTATGAGGGAGAGAAAACTTCTTTCCATTGAGAGGATGGCATACATCAACTTTGCCTCGAGCTTGAAACATCAGTTTTGGAAGTTGATTTCGGCCGAAGGCAATTAATCACGTCTTGTGAAGCAAGATGTTGAATGCGTTCATCCTTGAGTAGGTGATCTTCTCTTTGTTCTCCCTGTCCTTCACCAATTCAAGTGTGGCCCGAGCAATGGAAACTTTAATCGGTTGATATCTCGCCTCTCTCAACTTCTAACACATCTGCCAGCATATCCATATCCACAACATAGTCTTGTTCTTTGACATCTTTGAAGGAAAATCTATTCGCATCTAAAAGCTAAGATTTGAATAGAAGTAAGCGGTCAATTCAGCATAAGCCTCGGTTGAGTCGAATGTAACTTTTCAAGTTGAAGATAACTGAACTTTTCCCTCAAGTTCACTTTCACAAAGCATCCAAAAATCAAAGTCCACACTCCTAGGGTTTATTACCCCACGCTTCAGCAATTTGGAGTACTGAGATCCTTTTGTTCCTTTGATCTGAACAAATCTCCCCCTTTTTCCTTGAATTTCAGCCGCAATACCCATTTTCGGTTGAAATAGACTGAACATTGTCATCATCATTCCCATCTACGAGGATTTGGCCCCGAGCCACGAGGATCACTTGGGATATTCGCAAGGGTTTCCTCGATCACCCCTTTACGAGCGATTCCCAAACTTTCCATTCTTTTGAGAAAGATATATTCGTTCCTATATCCTTTTTCTTTAACAAAATCATCAACATATTTCAAAGGAGTACGAATTCCTTTTAAAGCACGATATAGCTTGTAGATAAAAGCAGGCTTTTGAACTCTTACTTGGCCCGGCTTCCTCGATGATTTCTTCCCGATGAACAACACCTTGAGGACTAGATGATGGAGAATGTCGCCGCGAGAATGTTGTGGGCTCGGTTGCTGATCGGGAGAAACTTCATCTTCGAGTAAGATCGAAGTGCGTAGGCCCCTCACTTATTCTTCGTGGTCCCCCGTTTTGCGATTCTTGACGACTTTCGTGAAGAAGACATCTTTAACAAGTGTTTGGAAGTTTCCTAGCTTGACTTTCCCGGTAAAAGATGACAACTTTTTGAAGATTTAGCGAAGAAGACAAACGGGAATGGAGGATTGATGCTTTCTAGGGTTTTGAGAGAGTAGAAAAGTGAAGAGAAATCGGCGGTGCTCGTTCGGTTAAAAAGAAGGATAAACAAATCGTCACAAAGGAAATAAAAATATGCCTTTTCAAAATAACTGTTTTTATCCGTAAAAATAGCTATTTCAAAAATAACTTCCCTTTTGAAAATGAATCGATGCAATATTTACGTTAATTAAATATAGCAACAATTTAAACAAGTCTCGATGATCGTACCTTTTCAAAATAAGATTGGAAAGAGAAAGACTTACGATGAAGGTCGAGACAAGATCGTAGATAAAGTCTTGTAAGCTCGAGTCTGAAAGTCTTTAGACTTTGATATCTTCATACCTCAAAATATTGAGTCTGGTCCGTATAGACTCAAATTGATTTTCTCCAAAGGCTTCGTGAGTATATCAGCCAGCTGATTCTTTGAGTCAACAAATTTAATTGAAACATCACCATTTTGAACATGATCTCTAATAAAGTGATGTCGAATTTCTATATGCTTCGCTCTTGAGTGGAGAATTGGATTTTTGGTGAGGTTGATAGCGCTGGTGTTGTCGCAATTAATCTCTCGGGCATGAGTCTTCGATTTCAAAATCTCTTAGCTGTTGTTTTATCCATAGAATTTGTGAACAGCAGCTTCCAAGAGCTACATACTCGCTTTTGTTGTTGAAAGAGACACAAGTACTTTGTTTCCTTGAAAACCAAGACACTGTTCGTTTCCAAGCAACCGGCAAGTTCTGAAGTACTCTTTCTATCAACTCGCAACCGGCCAGATCTGCGTCCGAATATCCTGAGGAAGTTTAAAGTCTCCCTTCTTAGGATACCAAAGACCGATGCTTGATGATGAAGCGACATATTTAATGATGCGTTTGGCAGCACCGAGATGGGATTCTCTAGGATCGATTGAAACCTAGCACAGATGCAAACACTCAACAAAATATCAGGTCTAGAGGCGTAAGATAAAGAAGTGATCCAATAATGCTCTACAGCTTTTGATCAACTTTCTTCCCTTCTTCATCTTTGTCTATCTTTAAAGAACTTGACATTGGTATGTCTGTCTTTTTGCAATTTTCCAGACCAAACCTTTTGACAAGATCATTAACATATTTTTCTTGAAAAATGAAAGTTCCTTCCTTCAATTGTTTTATTTGAAGACCAAGAAAGAATGTTAATTCTCCCATCATACTCATTTCAAACTCATCCCGCATAGACTTTGAAAATTTCTTGCGAGTACTTTCATTTGAGGATCCAAAAATAATATCATCCACATATATTTGAACAAGTAAGAAACTTTTATTTTCCTTTTTGATAAATAAAGTCGTATCTACTTTACCTTTGACAAAACCATTTTGTAATAGGAAATTACTTAACTCCGTCGTACCAAGCCCGAGGTGCTTGCTTTAAACCATACAAAGCCTTTTCGTCCTAAAGAGGCGAGTCGGCTTCTTTGGGTCTTCAAACCCCGGCGGTTGTTCCACATAAACTTCCTCATGGATAAATCCATTTAGGAAGGCGCTTTTGACGTCCATTTGGAATAACCTGAAATTCTTATAACAAGCAAACGCAAGTAATAATCGAATAGCTTCTAACCTTGCCACTGGAGCGTAAGTCTCATCATAGTCTATTCCTTCTTCTTGCGTATATCCCTTGGCCACGAGTCTTGCTTTATTTCGTACGACTTTCCCTTTCTCGTTCATCTTGTTTCTGAACACCCATTTAGCTCCAATAACATTTTTACCTTTTGGTTGGGATGTCAATTCCCAAACATCATTTATGCTGAACTGTTCGAGCTCTTCTTGCATAGCTTCAATCCAGCTTTCATCGATAAAGCTTCTTCTATGCTCTTTGGTTCAATTTCAGAAACGAGTGCCCAAAGCACTAGACTCTTCTCGCCTTTTGGATCTTGTGCGAATTCCTTCATTAATTTCGCCAATTATAAGATCTTTGGGATGACTGGACTTATGCTTCCAGTTACTCGATGATTTGTCTGGTAGATGATCTCTTTCTTTATTTGGATCTTCACTAACAACCCGATGCTGGTTTTCCAGTCTCGAGATGCTTCTTGAGATGTAGACTTTGGAGGGTCTGGAGCAGGTTCAGATTCTTCTTGATGAGTCTGACTTGATTCATCTTGCGTTGAGTCTTGAAATTTGACATTCATTGACTCCTCTACAGACTGGCTCTTCTTGTTATAGACTCTGTAAGCTTTGCTTGATGTAGAATATCCAAGGAAGATACCTTCATCTGATCTTTCTTCAAACTTACCAACTCGATCTTTTGCATTTTTTAATATAAAACATTTGCAACCAAATACATGAAAGTATGAAACAATAGGCTTCTTTTCTTTGAATAACTCATAAGGGGTTTTCTTGAAGAATAGATCTTAAGAAGACTCTATTGATGATATAGCAAGCTGTTGAAACTTGACTTCAGCCCAAAATCGAGAAGAAATTTTACTTTCAATTAAAAGAGTTCTAGCCATTTCTTGAAGAGATCTGTTCTTTCTTTCCACAACTCCATTTTGCTGAGGAGTATACGGAGAGGAAAACATATGCTTACAGCCAGATTCATCACAGAATTTTGTAAAATCTTGATTTTCAAATTCACCTCCATGATCTGTTCTTATACTAGAGATAACACAACCTTTTTCATTTTGAACCTTTTTAGCAAATTTTTCAAAATACGAAAAGGTTTCGGACTTACTTGAAAGGAAATATACCCAAGTAAAACGGGAGTAATCATCGACAATTACTAGGCAATACTTCTTACCCCCAATACTCCGAGTTCTTGTTGGTCCGAAGAGATCCATATGCAGCAACTGTAATACATGATTAGTAGAGACATGATTTATTGGCTTAAAAGAATTTCTTACCTGTTTTCCGAGAATACATGGAGTGCATGTATCAGTCTTTTGGTATGGCAATTTTGGTAGACCTCGAACAAGCTGTTTTTGATGAGATTTTGGCTAATTGCTTCATATTGACATGTCCAAGCTTTTTGTGCCATAAGCTTGCTTCGTCTTGAATTGAGATAAGACATTGCGATTCATTTGGTTTCACATCCAGAAGATAGATGTTTCCATGACTTCGACCCAGAAAAGATTGAGTAGAGTCTTTACTGATTCCGGAACATGTTCCTTCTTGAAAGAAGATCTTGAAACCAGTATCACACAATTGACTAATGCTGAGAAGATTGTAATTGAGTCCTTCCACTAGAGAGACATTACTTATTGTGAGAGTACCAATTTTCACGGTTCCAAATCCCACAATACTTCCTTTGCTATTTCCTCCAAATGAAACTTTTCCACCATTTACTTGAGCAAGCTTTATAAAACAATTTGAGTCTCCTGTCATGTGTCTTGAGCATCCGCTGTCAAGATACCACTTTACTGTTTCTTGATGGAGACCTGCATTTAAAATAAAGTCTCAAGCTTTCTTTGGTACCCAAATTTTCTTGGGTCCTTTGGTGTTAGTAAGATAAACAGTATTAGCCCATACTTTCTTAATAGGTTTCCATACCATAGGACACTCTTTTTCAAAGTGATCCGTCTGTTGCACTTAGAACATTTGAGAGAATTTCTTCCTACGGGTTTAACAAAAACTTTCTTGAAGTGATTTTTGTAAACCTCACTTGAAAGCATTTTCTTAATTCTTTCTTTTACTTTAGGAAAATCAATCAAGGGAATTGTTTCTTCTGTCATACCTAGACCAGACTTATTGAAGTAAGGTCTTTGTGCTGAAAAAGAATTTTCTCAAGTTTTTCAGATCCCATAGAAAATTTCTTTGATATATTAGATAAATCTGTTTTTAAGAAAGCATTTTCTTTTAAAAGATTTTCTTCATTTTCTTTAAGATTGGAAACAGACAAGTCTAGACTTTTAACTTTTTCTGCTAAAACATTTTCCTTTTGTTTTAGAGTTGAGTTTTCCCTTTTTAGTTTGGAAATACTTTTGAGAGAAGTCTTAAGACTAAAGCATAGTTCCTCAATATATTTAGAAACTTTGACAGGAATTTTAAAATTACTTGCCTCAAATTGGTTGCGAGTCGATCCCGAGTCCGATCCAGTCCGAGTCGATTGTGCCATCGACATAGATTGGCATATTCATTATCACTTTCTTCACACTCGGTATCACTCAGGTTTCAGCTTTGAGAGCTTTTCGAAATTTTTCAGCTTTTCCTTTCTTTTTTCTTCAAAAGAGGACGGTTGGGTCGATGTGTCCCTTTTTCTTGCATTCAAAGCAGACTACATCTTTGTTTGGCTCCTCATCATCAGACTTGGTCTGCTGTCTTTGGAAGCTTTGTTTCTTTGAGTTGAACCTTCTTCCTTTTCTGTTTAGTTTTCTGAATCTTCTTATCATGAGAGCAAGCTCCTCATCGTCCATATCTTCTTCAGAATCTGTAACATCAGAATCATCATTTGATTTTAATGCAATGGATTTCTTACCTCTTGGATCTTCATCTTCATTGATCCTTTCCACTTCATAGGACTGAAGAGTTCCAATCAGCTCATCAACAGATAGTGGCATAATTCTCTGCGTCTCTCTTATCGAAGTCTTTATGTGATTCCAATCCTTGGAGAGTCCACGTAGTAGCTTGTTTACTTTCATGGGATCAGAAGTTGGTTGACCTTGATTTTCAAGACCATTTACAATATCTGTAAAACGACTAAACATGTCGAGATATTGATTCTCCTGGTTTCATTCTAAAGGCTTCGTATTGACCGAGAAGAATGTTGATTCTTGTTTCCTTCACTCGATCTGTTCCTTCATAGGTGATATGCAATCTGTCCCAAACTTCTTTTGCTGTACCACAAGAAGATATTCTATAATATTCAGTCGGTGATAAAGCACAATATAAGGAATAAATTGCTTTTGCATCGAGTGTCTGTCTCTTGGTTATTTCTTCCCGAGACATTCCGCTGGATTCTTCGGTTTCTTTTCCTCTTTCGAGATCGATGCAATGGTAGGAGTAATTCCTTTTTCTACAACGTCCCATTCCAGAGGATCCTTTGATCGTAGGAAAGCTTTCATCTTGTTCTTCCAGATGTTGTAATCCTTTCCATCAAAGTAAGGTGGTCTGGTATTGCTTTGCCCTTCCATCAACCCCTGGTGCTAGCATACTAGCCATGGATCTTTTACTATGAAGTAAAACACTTCAAATAAAGTAAGTACACAAAGCTCGATACCAATTGATATTGCTAGTATAAACACCTAGAGGGGGTGAATAGGCGCACAAACAATTTTTCTCAAATACGGAAGCAACAGATTGAAATACGATCGATGTAGAGAGAGTAAGGAAGAGAAAATCAAACACAGGATTTATAGTGGTTCGGCTTATTCCAAGCCTACGTCCACTCTTCACTGACAGCCCACCGGCTGGATTTCACTATGATCAAAAGAGAAGTTACAGCAAAGCTTTGCCTTGATTCCTCGGTGTAGATGTTCTATCACACCTCCTCAAGGTCTCTCACAAATATAGACTCTCTTTTGTATACAAGTATTCCCTCAAGAGATTTATCTAAACAAATAGGAGCTTCAGACTTTGGAATTCTTCTATCGCGCACTCTTCTTAAACAACTAAGAACGTCTTCCTTATATACTCCTTTATGCCATCACACCGTTGGCACTTTCCAAAGGAATTCCTCCAATCTACCCGTTGGACGGAATCAATTAGGAAGATCGTTCGAGCTATAAAAGGAACGTGTTGATAGCCCATCAATCCTGTTCGCCCATACAATCAGGATCTCGGTTTCCATAAGCAGAACCTTCCAATAATATTTAGACAATCATCGAATCTTCAGTCATTGAATCAATCTTTGATCAATCAAAGGATTACGATACGTCTTCTCCAGCCACGAGACCTTCTCCGGATGATAAGGTTAAATCTGAACAAAACATCCAGTTCGGGATAACCTTTCTTCAACGGATCGAGACTGTCAATGAGGATAGACTTTGAGTCTTGAGTCTGGCTGTCCGGAAGTCTTCAGACTTTAACTAACAAAGTCTGCAGACCTTCAGACTAGACTGACGGAAACATTTTGTCAACTTCAAAACTCTTCACGAGGATTTCTCCAACACTTACAAGCTATGTGAGTATAAGAACATATCTTTTTATTTTGCATATTGTTTCGGAGATCAATCTACTCAATGTTTGTCATATGTTTGCAGGTTTGGAAGAATTGGAGGGAAGGAACAATATCAAATATCATCGATCCCTGTATAACTTTTAGTTTGAGTACCGAAATTGTGAGGTGTGTCCACATTGGTCTACTATGCGTCCAAGAAAATGTGGCTAACCGACCGACAATGACCTCAGTCCTTCTCATGCTTAACAGCCACTCGGTCACACCCCAAGTGCCGTCACAACCTGCGTTCTTCTTGCACAGCGGCAACGAATCCGATATGTCATCAACGCAAGATTACAGCTCAAGAGTGCCTGAGGTCGACAAATCAAGAAACAAATCAAACCAGTTCTTGAAAGAGGAGGCCTCCATGACCAAGCCATATCCACGGTAGCCTTGACAAACGGTAGATAGTCATAGTGTGCCCTAAGCATTAATTTGTGCGTTTTCATGGTTTTCAAATTATCAAAATTACATTCTCATGATTTAATTATTCCTAGCAATTACTGTTTTTCTGTAGTGCTTAAGTGACATACTGAGCCAGATTTAACGCATCAAACTAAGTGCATTTTCCAATTTAGTCATAGGCGTGCCGTAGACATGTATGTCCATGCTAGTTAGAAATTGCTATTTTAAGACATAGCTCAAAACAGTTAAATTGGCTAAGAGTCGAACCTAAAATCACAAGTTTCTCAAGACACAAATTTCCAATTATTTTACTAGTTTAAGGTTCTCCTAAGTTAGAGCAATTGCTCAAACAATGATCGTTCATGAGACTTGAGAAGGATCTATGACTACATTGAACAAGACAACTACGTGAACTCACCAATTAAATCAAATAATAATGAACATGAGTTGTGGACACCTAAAAATTATCGAGTCTTCTAAATTGACATGACACTATACAAAATTCGATATTGAGTGATTCAACCATCGACAAATCGCTGGTAGCAAAAATGCTTGTTAATGGCCAACACAATCAGTAAATATATTACAATTATCAACATATGATAACAACTAGTCAACGATTGACACTTAGATAAATTTAAATAAATGTTGAAGGCAGAATCTAGAGACAATTTAGATGCCGATTAACGGTTAGATCAAGTTACACTTGAGAAGTTTTAACGGCTTGTCGAGAAAGTTGATATGCAATCATGGAGAGCGATTATGGAGTCTAAACTTATGGAGATGCATTTGAGTCCAATGACAACAGAAGAGTTATAATCGCTTATAGATAAGTTTGACATGTAATCACGGATTGTGATCATAGAGCTTAAAATCATGGAGATGCAGTTGTAACCTTTAATTTGACTGTCAACCACTTGGATATTGTTACATTTTGTAATACACTATATGAGCCGTGTTGAATCATTGTAGAGGAGGATACAATCAACCACACAAACTATGTATCTTTTCCCCGTGTAAAACTTTCTAAGCAGCTTCTTTGCCGTGTATGATAAAATGTTGGATTACGTATAGTAGTACCTTAACCAGAAACTTTTATCATCAGTGGTTAATAGCCAATTGAAAAATCGAAATTTGGGGTCAATGTTCTGCTTAGGTGTTGAAAATACGGTTGATCCATTCAATAACAATTATTCAATTCGCAAGTCCTTTCTTTTATTTTATTTTTCTTACCGTGTTGAATTATTGCTCAAGAAACTCTGCGGTCGTCCTTGGTTTACTGTATCATACTCTTCCATTCCAACCAGCACCGCCCACTAGGCTTCTTTCTTCTTCATCAGTCTATCCAAGTTAGAAATGATTACCCTTTCAAAATGTCCCGTTCAAATTTAGAATATCGTTTAAATTTTAAACATTATCCGAAATTCCATATATATGAATTTTCGTGTCGATAAGTACATATTATTAGAATTTCAGATTTTTGGAATGAAAAAAGCCATCAATAAGATTTAGATTAAATAAAAGGTAAAGCTATCGGTTACTAAAAATGAAAGTCACATATTATAATAAAATTCTGAAAAGAAAACGCAGCACATAGTTCGAGCTCGTCACGGGGCCATGAGAATGCATGTTGGAAAAGATCAACTTCGAAAGTTCTATTGTTTCCAACTTTTGTTATTGTCCGTGTCTACTCCAATCTCCGTCATTGCTTACATGATAATATAAAATACAGTCTGCGATCTTCCTGGCAATTGCTTAAAGTTAATATGGAATCATAGTAGCCTGGACTTGAGACCAAGACAAACGTGTTATCACATAAGTCAAGATCAACGATATACAAGTGGGCATGAGGATTAATTTATATATATATATCAGAAAACTCGGTATCCAATGGAACGGATCAGTGCGCGTAATTGAATATTTCGCATAATTATATGTGCAAGTGTTTCAAGCTATATAGCATTTAAAATGCTACCGTGATGAATCGAGCATACAACAAACTTAAAGCATGCGGAATAGTAAAAGCCCTAAATGTAAATTTGATTTTGATATTGAATGTTGACGTTAACCTAAAACTATGCCTCACTTTAGGAACACCGTTTTGATTCGTTCAAAATCAAAGTTGAACATAATGACGATTATCAAGCGCGAGGGGGAAATATTAAAAAGAAAAGGCTAGTGATAACATCTGTAAAAACGATTTTCAATTGTTGTTTATTGATAAGTGGGAAGGTTCTCTAGACCCACTAACGTTTCATTGAGAAAGAATAATGCTAGATGTACTAAAAATCCCTGCAAAAATACTTTACTAAATGGGGAGAAATGTTTTAGTAAGAAAATATGCAAATCTTGTCCTACTAAAAGAACAAAACCAAGCAGGTGATAATGAAGTATAGTCCATGTCTCTTCTGAAGCGGCATTGGCCATTAAGGCGAAATTACTCAAATGGTAGAAGAACATTCCACCTGTTTGTGTCATCTGTCCTCGAGGTTCAAGTTGAATCGAAACTCTATTTGTTCCATATTACCAAAAATCGGGGCTATGTGAGGATGTCCAATTGGAGTCGATATTAGCAATGGTGAGGATTTGGTTCTACAATAAGTATGACGCATATGCCAACCAATTCAATATGACGAACTCTATCCAACAAGTAGAGATGGCGCTGTTACTGAGTAATGCCTAAAAATCTGTATATCATTGCTTCGTGAAAGGAAGAGGCTTTTGCTAGCTCTTTGTCTTCATCTATCAATAAGGTTGAGACATATTTGACAACTCACTATTCAAACTATATTCAAAGAGTTGGCCAAGACAACATCAACATCCTTAAATGATCATAACCTTTCTACGACGGTTGATAACTTACTAAACCCACAAGGTTCATTGTATCATCAATGCCCATGCTAAGTGCTAGCCGAAAGATTGGGAAAGATAATAGGAGATCATTGACTGCAAAAAAATATAGAAATGGCTGGTTGAGAGAAAGAATGATCCAAAAAGTTACATTCATCTGTCCTCCATTTGGTTATTCACTGGTTTTCTCGCAAAGAAAAAAGAAAAGGTTCAATAACTTCTTAAGTATCAAAATTCAAAACGCTACAGACCCCACTCCAAATTAGAACGTGTGGACAAATAGAGATTTCGACGAAGCAACCTGCGTAGGAGCTACACAAGCTATATATTCATACATTATTAGCCTATCGACACCGATCAAAGAAAGACCCCAAAAACTCGAAAAAATCTAAGAAGAATGGATCCTCCCAAACTCCCTCTCTTGCTTCTTCTCACATTTGCTTCCGCCATTAACGCCCAATTTTTCCCAAAGCCCTACTGTGGTTCGACAGGCAACTTCAGCGCCGACAGCACCTACCAAACAACCCTCGCCACCCTCCTCTCCTCCATCTCCACCACCAACTCCTTGTCCCTCACCTACGGCTTCTTCAACGCCTCCTCCGCCGTCTCTGGCGCCTCCCAAACCCTCTATGTCATCGGCTCCTGCCACGGGGACCTCACTGCAGAGAGCTGCCGCACCTGCCTTGATGACTCAGCCTCTGACATCCGCCGCCTCTGCCCCCTCCAGAAGGAGGCGGTCCTCTACAGCGAGAACTGCTCCGTCCGTTACTCCAACACCTCGATCTTCCGCATAGTCAAAACCGACCCTTACTACGTGCTAAACAACGTCAACAACGTGACGAGCCCAGACAAGTACAACGCTGCGCTGCAGACGCTGCTGGGCCGTCTGCGGGGTGAGGCAGCGGGCGGTGGCTCGCTGAGGAAGTACGCGACAGGCAGCACAGCGGTGGATTTCGACACGATCTACGCGATGACACAATGCACGCCGGACTTGACCGACCAGCAATGCAGCGACTGCCTGGTGAAAGTCATCCCGAGACTTAGTCCGTGCTGTGCTGGGAAGATGGGAGTGAGGATCATGGCCCCGAGTTGCCAGTTCCAGTACGAGACCAATGATCGTTTCTTTGACCCGGTGGGTGAGCCACTTCCGCCGTCCCCTGCACCGGTGGCAGATGCGCTGCCTCCGCCACCAGGTAGGTTGGCTCTTGTTTAAAAGTTAGGTACAAAGCGATTATGTCTGTTTTTCTCTAGTTAATTATGCAGGTTCCATACTGATTACACCATTAATCGTTTAAATGAGTTTGAAGTACCTGCTTTATAGATCATGCAATTTATTTACGTTGGATAACTTCTTTCTTGCCAAGAGAAGGTGTTCGTTGGTCCATCTTTTCGGCAAAAGTAGATGTGGGCTACTAGTCAAGTCAACTATCATGGCCAGTTCATTGAAGCACAACTTATGGCATTCATTGCTCACAAGCGGTCATATGAGATATTTAAATTGATAATTAAAGTGAGTATAGGCTAGGGTAACGAATCATTAGCAGATCTTCCTTACTTCTCATCATTCTGTCACCACTATTTGTCAATTAATATAAACGCAAAAAGTGATACAAAAAGAAAATAAAAGGGTATGAAAATTGCGTAGGCATAATTGAAACATTGGTGACACGCACTTGCAGGAGATCTTAGATTATTACTAGGACTATATAAAATCCGATGTCAAAGGAAAACAAAGGCTGAAACGTAGCTTAATCGCGTTTGATCATCCGAAAAAATGAAGTTAATTAGGATAAGATTGATTAGCAATATTGAATATTTTAAGAAATTTTGCCGAAATCCTCTTAATAAATGACGTGGCGAGTTTTTTATTGGGTGCTGAATTAAATGGGATCCATGCATAAAATGATCAACAACCGACAAAAAAAAAAAGGGCAAATCCACTTTATAAGAGGGTTCCAATAAGGTCTCTTACTGCATATAGCATTTCTCGAGTTAATATAAGAAATTCTCCGTATCTTTTATATCTTTTTTTTTTTTTTTTTTTTTTTTGGCATGGGGAAAGTACCGAAAATAGACATATATGGACCTCTATTAGGGTTTTTTAACACTAATTAATAATAAAAAGTGTAATTAATTTATTTTATCCTTTTCATTGGTGGTCCTGATGTATATAGTGGTCCCATATGTGCACATGGGGACCATCCCATAACTCAGCAGAAATCTTTGACCGGAGAACATTTGCAAACCAGCATTGGTTGTTTTCTGTGTGCACTGTCATTACTCTAATTTCCGTAAGAAATTCATGAAAGTAATAACCTAGGAGTTGAAAAGCCAACCGATTCTACCAAAAACTTTGAATTCTGGAGAATAATGTTATAATTTTCAAGTGTTAATAGTCTCTATTAGACAAAACTTGGTAAGATGACAAAATCCAGAAACCCAAATAACTTCCCCTCGAGTTATCAAAGAATGGTGCGATGTAAATTTAACATGCGTTTCATTTCCGCGTTCAGAGTGGCCCTTTAATGATTTCTCCAGTGTATTTTTCAGTGAGCAATGATCGTAAACATAATATGCCTTTGCTCTTGCAGGTGGAAAGAGCAATTTGAATAGGACTGTGATCATTGTGGTCGCCACAAGTGTTTCTGCAGTTTTTCTTGTTGGTGTTATTGTACTTCTGAGAGTGAAAAGGAAGAAGCAACCCAGGCAAAGAGTTGAAGGTGAGCCTTTATCTTTTTCGCATTGGAACATGAGCTGTTCATGAGGATTTCAAAACATCGAATTGATTCTTCGATCTACATGTTCATGTGCCTGCTCGGACATGTCCATGTACACATTTCTCATTGTCTATAGTTAACATTACCTCGTCGGGCAGGCCAAAGGAACCAGTTGATTATCTATGCGTGCAGGTGCAATTATGTGTACTAAAAGTCTGTGAACTCTCATTATGAAAACTATGGAAAGACAATGATTCTCGCTCTGAATGACCATATTTTTCTCTTTCTAGGTGAGGCTGCGGATGAAATTAGCACAGTGGAGTCGCTGCAATTTGATTTCGGCACCATTAGAGAGGCAACGGATAATTTCTCTAATTCCAACAAGCTTGGACAAGGAGGTTTTGGTGCTGTTTACATGGTAATAATTAACAAAGCATCCTCTAGTCTCCTATATTCAAACTTTAAGTAACAAAATAGTCATAGATCACATCAATCTGATGTTCTTCAAAACGCCTCAATGTACCAATTGAAACTTACAAAGACGTACTTTGATGAAATTTCAGGGCCGGTTCTTCAATGGACAGGAAATTGCCGTGAAACGGCTATCTCATAATTCCAGCCAAGGAGAAGTAGAATTCAAGAACGAGGTCATGTTACTAGCTAAGCTACAACATAGGAACTTGGTCAGGCTCCTAGGTTTCTGTTTGGAAGGGGTCGAACGTCTACTCATTTATGAGTTTGTGCCCAATTCAAGCCTTGATCAGTTCATATTCGGTATGTCTCTCGAGTAGCCATTCCTGAAATCGAATCATCATGAAATGATTAAGGGATGTCTTATAGAATGTGATTTTCAACAAAATGCACAGATCCCCTGAAGCGTGCCAATCTCAATTGGGATAGGCGTCAAAAGATAATAATGGGTGTCGCTCGAGGGCTGCTTTACCTACACGAAGATTCTCGACTTCGTATCATCCATCGGGACCTCAAAGCCAGCAACATTTTGTTGGACTCCGACATGAATCCTAAGATATCCGATTTCGGTATGGCAAGACTATTCGAGTTGGACCGGACTCAGGCAGAGACAAACCGGATTGTGGGGACCTAGTAAGTGCCACAACCTCCTAAAGTTAATACTTGCCAAAATAACATAGCCAAACTATATAGCTAACATGATGGACCCATTGTGATGCACAGCGGATATATGGCGCCAGAGTATGTAATGCATGGAAACTTCTCTATCAAATCCGATGTCTTCAGTTTTGGTGTGCTAGTTTTGGAGATTGTGAGTGGGCAAAGGAACAATATTTTCCGGGGAGGCGATCATGCAGAGATCCTTATAAGCTCTGTGAGTATAAAACATACCTTCTCATTTCGCATAATATTTCGGAGATCAATTTGCTCAATGTTTGTTAATATTTGCAGGTTTGGAAGAATTGGAGGGAAGGAACAATATCCAAAATCGTCGATCCCTCTATAACCTCTAGTTTGAGTACCGAAATTGTGAGGTGTGTCCACATTGGTCTACTGTGCGTCCAAGAAAATGTGGCTAACCGACCAACAATGGCCTCAGTCCTTCTCATGCTTAACAGCCACTCGGTCACACTCCAAGTGCCGTCACAACCTGCATTCTTCATGCACAGCAACATCGAATCTGATGTGTCATCTACTCAGGATTACGATTCAAGGGTGTCTGACGTCAACAGACCAAGAAGCAAATCGAACCAATTCTCGAACAACGAAGTCTCTGTGACTGAGCCATATCCACGATAGCCTTGACAAATGAGAGATCAGTATGCCCTACGTGTTAATTTATGTGTTGTCATGGTTTTCGTATCATCAAAATTACATTCTCGTGATTTAATTCTTCCTAGCAAATACCCTTTTTTTGTAGTGCTTAAGCGATATATGGAGCCAGATTTTATGTATCAATGCTTAAGCGATATATGGAGCCAAATTTTAGGTATCAAACTGAGTATATTTTCCAATTTTGTCAAAGGCATGCCATCTACATGTATGTCCATGCTAGAGATCCGTGAGGAATTGCCATCTGAAGATATAGCTTAAAGCAGTTAAACTGGGTAAGATTGGAACCTAAAATCCCGAGTTTCTCAAGACACAAGTTTCTAGTTATTTTACCAGTTTAAGGTCCTCCTATGGCAAAAGCAATTGCTCGGACATTGATTGGTCATGAGACCTTCAGAAGGACTCTATCTCCACTTTGAAAAAGACAACTACATGAACTGACCAATTAAATAAAATAAAAGTGATCATTAGTTGTTGCGACCAAAAAATGAACAAGTCTTCTAAGTGGACATGAGATCAATACAAAAATCGATATTAAGTGATTATACCATCCATAAGTCATTGAAATGCTTGTTGATCGCCAAGATAATCGATGAACATAGTACAATTATCAACATATGATAACGACTAATCAATGATTGATACTTAGATAAATTTAGATAAATGTTAAAGGCAAAAACCAAAGACAATAACGATGTCGATTAAGGGTTAGATCAAGTGACAATTGAGAAGTCATAATGGCTTGTAGAGAAGGTCGACGTGCAATGAGGGAGAGCAATCATGGAGTCTAAATTTATGGAAATACAATTGAGTCCAATCAAAAATGAAGAGTTGTAGCTACTTATAGATAAGTTTGACGTGCAATCATGGATTATTGTCATAGAGCCTAAAATCGTGGAGATACAATTGTAATCTTTAATTTGAAAATTAACCACTTAGATAGGGTGACATTTTTTAATACACTATATAAGCCACGTTGAATCATTCGAAGGAGGACACAATCAACCACACAAACTATGCATCTTTTAGCTTATCCATTTATTTTTCAGTTCCAGAATTTACTTTCTTCTAAAGTAATTAGTCGTAGATCTTGGTTACACTTTCTACTTCCTATGCCAAAGAACCCAGTTCAATGATGTTGACACATATTTTTAAACAAAAAAAAAAAAAAATAACAAAACAACAACAAAAAAAGAAAGAAAGAAAAGAGAGAGAACTCGAGGCGGCTAGGTTGGGCCAAATCCGGGCTTGGCCCAACTTGCCTCTCCCTTTTCTTCTCTCACACGCACATGGCCTGGCCTAGCTTTGCTCTCCCTTCAACCCAGCCCATGACCTAGCCATCTTCGCTCCCAAAAACCTGCAAAAAAGGAGCAAGAGAAAAGACAACAGCAGAAGCAGGGGAGTAGAGGAGAAGCAGATGATAGGGGCGAAAAAGATAGGAACAGAAGAAGAGCAAAAGGAGCACAAACCATGGTAGAGAAGGATTGGGAAAAAGGAGCGACCGAGGAAGAACAGAGAGAGGGCGAGAGAGAGGAAACGAGAGGGAGAACAACAACAGAGAAGGGGAGAAACAGGAAAAAAAAAAAAAAAAAAAAGGAGGGAGACAAAGCTTATGGAGGTCGACCAAGTAGCCAAGAGCCCCTAGGATGCCTTGCCGCCACCGGAGAGCTGCCTGTCAGTCATCGATTGTCGCCATTTCCTCCGGAGCTTCAGCTGGGCATTATGTCGAACGCCTGGTGTGTGTGTGCTTAGCCAAACCGATCAAAGCTCGCATCAACTCTTTTGAGCAAGTTCCGACCCTTCTCCCATCCTCCTTTGCATTTCTTGCTATTACGGTACACCTCGCTACCCCTTTCGGCTCGCTCTCAAGTCTCAACCAAACCAAAAACCTCTTAGTCCGATTGTGCCCACCACAGGCTCGCCAAAATACCCAGTCAAAAGTTAGTTTTTGTTTCCCACATTTAGAGATCCAGCGCAATCAATGGGCCACTAGAAGGGACGCCATCGTCTAGCCGTACGATGAGCGTTGTCCATCCCCCCATCTGAGGCGGCGTCTTTGTGCCCGAGTCAAAGAACTGCCCGGGCACGGCGTCACCTCCTCTGGTCGGGCCTGGCCCATTCAGGCGGGCTGATCGGCCCGCCCCCAACCGAGCCAAACCCAACCCGGCCTAGGCAAAAATAATAATAATAATGTAGGGTTTGGTTAGGAATTATCATGTCTTGCCCTCTTAGTGTAATTAGGCATTTATTTGCTTGTATATTAATTATATCGCACGTTTAATTTGCTTATTTTATTATGTTTAATTGCACGTGCTAAAGTTTACTGCAATTAAGATTTTGGTTGCAAATTGTTACTTTAATGATTGCATACATGCATGATCCCCTCACATGTTAGTAGATAGGTATAAAGTCAATCCAAACTGCCTAACAATTTTTTTTCTTTTAAAATGAATAGGATTAGGTACCGAAAGGGCACTAATTGGTTAATTAATGTAATCAAGTCCCCGACTCTAGATTCTCTGATTGTGTAGGAAATGAGGTATACTGCCATACCTCACTTGGTTTCTAACCGACCCCAATAGGCTAATGGCCACTCCTTATTGCAAATTTCTTGAGAACATGCCAATGTCACGCGAGATATGGGCTTGGGAGAGCTACGCCTAATCTTGGACCATAGGCCCGTCCTTTAGGCAACACCCCTAAACCTATTTCCTCCCCCCGAGGGGTAGGTCGCCATAGCTTGGCGACTCCGCTGGGGACCTAGTTTAAACCTTAAAGGACTCGGGCCTAAATTTATCTTGTTCAAAAAATGTTTTTGTTTGGTAGCGAGGATATCGGGTACATCTCTAATGCGAGTGTTAAATGTTTATGCAGTTGGGAGTTATAAGAAGAGAAGTGATTGTTAAACCCTTGTCTTGTAGGTTTGGAGTTGGGAATGAATGTTTATGTTTTGAAATTATGAAGTGTTGCTTGCTTATAGATTGTCATGTCTGTGTTCCCTACATTGCACTACACCATGACACACTACCTACCGCCGAACCTAGGCCGCATAGGATCACTTAGGATGGTATTGAAGTGGATACCACTCCGACTACAACCATGTAGTACAAGCCGACTATCTCAACCCTAAAATTTCTTTCTTGATATCAAAGGTCCCTACCTTGGTCTGCAACCACGTGACACAGGTTGGTTCTTTGACGAAACCGAAGTTATAGGAAACACGACCTAGCCGCAATCTCGTTGGTTCGGTCTAGTAATCCTATGGCTCTATTTCGAGCCGTATAGAGTAGAAATCAAACTATATCCTATGCGTATGTCTATGTAATAAAAATAAGAGAGAGAGAGAGAGAGAGAGAGAGAGAGAGAGAAGTTGTCCCCCACTGTAAATATCATTCTTCTTTTTATTTGCTTTTTTTTTATTATTGAATTTTCATTTAAAAATTCGCGGAGACCAATCAAATGTCCTCAATTATGTAGGCTTATAATTGAAAAAAATTGACAATCACTCTTGATAAGTGAACATTGAATGCAAGTTTTAAATACTTTGATTTGGCCCTGTTGAACACATGATTTTGTTTAAATTTCTAATTATAGGCTCAAAATGACATCTTAAAATAAAAAATAAAAATAAAAAACTTTCAAGTTGCAATTATAATGGGGCACAAAATTTGAAATTACATTTTTAATCAAATTCTATCATTCTCACATTTTGGGACTGAAATGCATTTTGTATACAAATTTCTCAAAATAGAAGTGACTTCATTTTTCTAAGAGTAAAATCACAGATCAATCTTTCAAAAATCAATACCACTTTTGCATATGAAACTTTTTGAATAGAGTGGATATTCGATTGATAGCCATCGATGGGTCTTTTAATGATGCCCCTTCTCTTATGATTAATCTTGGTGAAATACCAAAATCCCATAATAGGGACTATGGGGCATGAGATGTCGTCTCGATTTTTGCTGTAAGAGGCGACCGCATTGAAAGATTAATTTTTCATTTACATACTAACATTGTCGTCTTTTTGCAAGTTATGTGTGATGCTCCTTGACATTCTCGTGTTTGACCACATAGAGAAGTGAATTTCTAGAGCTAGGACGAGTTTGATTTTTACTCTTATCTATGAAAGAGTTTCTTGTATTTTATCATTATTTTTATTCTTGTTAAGAATCATATTTTCCATTTTGGGTTTTGATTGCAAATCCAATTGATTCTATTGTAAATCATGTAACTCAAATTTTTTAATAATGCAATTCAATTTCGTGAAAATCATTTTAAAATTAAAAAAAAAAAAAAAACTCAGAAGTGTTTCAAACAAACCTTATGTCTAACTTCAAAATGTTTTGAAAATGAATTTCGAGAAAACTTTGCTTAAAGCCCTCTCTTCACGTGGTCGCTTTCTCAGGTAGAATGAGGAGTTTATTAGAAATCGGCATCTACCCCTTCTAAAAGATAAAAGTGTAGGCTCATGGAACTCGAGGAGCAAGCATGCGTCAAGGCTTTGTTGGCGCCAATCTTCCATAGAGGTGGAACGAAGTTGAATTCCATTCTAGGAAGTTTCTTTATTTGGAGGTTAGGCATTGCCATCACTAGATTTTTTTAAAGAGCTTTATCAAGACCCACATCATATGTTACTAAAAGGCTAGCACTAGGACTCTTGCACATTTTGGCAGCATTTGAACATTTGGCTGCAAGAACTTTCTAAAATCAACTTTATAGATTCGTGTCACTAAATGCTATTTTCTTATATGCTTTATCGCAAGGCAATGACGCAAATGCCTTCAGTGCCAAAATAGCCCTTCAATCCCGTTCACTTTGCATGATGAGACAAATGAAGGAAGTTGCCAAGCATCCAAAAAGGCGAATTTGAACCAATTATCCATTTCTGATACTGTTTCTGACATGACTTTCTTTTTATTGTCAATGAGACATCGAGAGTACCAAGTTTTGTAACGTTCCAACAAACGCGATGGAGCATTATTAAGTCCTCTCATCTTAAACAAAAGAAAGATTCAAATGAGACAAAGGGTAATATTATCCCTTCCTCCATAAGAGATACCTTGGGATGTTGATCGCCCGACTTTGGAAAAAATATGTATTTTGTTCCTAAACTTGATTCTCTTTAGCATAAAAAATGACATATCCTTTTCTTTGGGTACAATATTTGCTAGAAATCGTTGACATAGACGCTAGTCGTTATATATGGCATGATTGGTTCGACATGGACAATTTTTGTAAAATTGATTTTTTTCTGAATTTTCTTTTCTTTTTTTCTTTTTCCGATTTACTCTCGAGAAAAGGGCTAGCAAGGGCCATTGTGGATGGATGCCACCGACGACGGGGAGCAAGGGTCACAACCATCTGCGATAGCCCTCACCAGCCCTTTTTGGAAGTGAATGGCAAAAAGATAAAAAAAAAAAAAAAAAAAACATATATATATAAACTACTCATAAGAGATTCAAAAAATTTTAAAATAAATATAAAAAATAAAATAAAGGAATCATCCACATCAAAAATTTATGACGAATTGAAAAGACTAAATTGACATATCATCAAAAGGTTTATGACAAAATTAACAAACTAGAAAGGTTTAGAATTGTATTGGGCAGCATAGTTTTAGAACGTCTGGGATAATTTTTCCTTTATTAGTAACTACAAAGTTTACCTTTTGTTCCTTTACCAAAAAAAAAAAAAAAGTTTACCTTTTGTTTTATTTTGTTTGCAGAAGTCCGTCAACAGAGTTGAAGATCAACCTCTCACCCACGCCGAATCGTGACCTGTTTGCTATCTGGGCACCCGTGCCGGGCCTCTGAAGTGATATTGTTGCTGCATTTGGCGCCATCATTCACGGAGAGATCGCCCATGAACTTTGTTTCCGATGGCCCTCTCGTAAAAGCCGCAATAAAGATGGGTTTTCCTCGATAGAGAAGTTAACAGATTGTTAAGACTAGCCCGAGACGGCTTCTCACCGATGGTTACGTCGGATTGCAAGCAAGACTCGCCCGCGTTGTAATCCGAATAGGCATGAAAAGGACTCTGAAGCTGATGATATCTTGTACTCAGCAGTGCCGAGGCTGATCCACTTTGTGCCGGTTCATGCAAAGTTGGGGAGAATAGGAGATCAGCGTCCTGGAATAAGGAATGTCTAAAGGAAGCTAAGGGTCCATTTGTTTTGCAGAAAATAGATAATTTAGAAAATATTTTCCTAAAAACCATCTTTTATATTGATCGAAAAAAGTAATTAGCGAGAAATATTTTTTTTATTGACAATAATTTATGTCTCAAAATTTTTGGTGAACCATGAAAGTATTTATCCTTTTTGTATGCGATACGGGATCATTTTAGGAAAAATATTTTTCAAATCACTTATTTTTCATGAAACAAACGAAGCTTTAAGTGGAATTCGAAATGTTGCACTAGAACTCTCGATGCACTTCTACCTAGAAACACTTTACTTTCACATCCAAATAATTACTAACTTTTGATGTTACTTTCATAGAGAGAGTAAGTTTTTCACATTAGTAAGTAACTTTCCCCATAAAAAACTTTTCTAAGCAGCTTATTTGCCATGTACGTTAAAAAGCTAGACTACATATAGCCGTACCTTAATCAGAAACTTTTATAATCAATAGTTAATGGCCAATTGAAAAATCGAAATTTGGGGTCAATGTTCTACTTAGGAATTCCAAATATGGTTGATCCATTCAATAACAATTATTCAATTCGTAAGTTCTTTCTTTTCATTTTTTTTTTCTTACTGTGTTGAATTATTGCTGCGGTCGTCCTTGGTTTACCGAATCTTATTCTCCCATTCCAATTAGTACTACCCTTTAGGTGTCTTTGATCTTGATTAATCCGTCTAAATAAAAAATGATCACCACTTTTCAAACTGTTCTATTCAAATTTAGAATATTATTAAAATTTTAAATATTACCCAAAATTCCATATAAATGAATTTACGGTCAATTCTGAAAAAAGAAAACGCAGCACATAGTTCGTGCTCGTCATGGAAGGGCGCTTTGACCCGGGCCATAAGGACGCGCGTTGGAAAAGATCAACTTCGAAGATTCTATTGTTTCCATTTTCGTAATAGTCCGAGTCAACTCCAATCTCAATCATCGGTCATAAGATATATTATACAATATAGACTGCAACCTTCGTAGCAATTGCTTAAAGTCAATATGGAATAGTAGTGGCCCGGTCTTGAGGCAAAGATAAGCGTGTTATCACATAAGTCAAGATCAATGATGAGTATATATATATAATAAAAAAATTTAGAGAGAAGCGGAAAAGTCGGGATTTGATCGAACAGATTGTTGCACACAATTGAATATTTCACATAATTTTATGGGCAAATGTTCGAAATCTAGGCTATATGTTGTGTGTTCTAAGCTATGTAGCATTTAAAATGCTGTCGTGATGAATCATCTATATAACAAACTTATTTTAAGTGGTCGGGAAAGCAAACGTCCTGAACACAAATTTGATGTTGATATTGGACGTTGAAGTTAACCAAAACCCATGATTCGCTTTAGGAACACCATTCTGATTCGTTCAAAAAGTTTTTCAACATAAGGACGATTATCGAGCAAGAGGGGCAAGTTTGAAAAGGAAAAGGCTAATGCTAACATTTGTAAAATAATAATAATAAAAATAATAAAAATAAAATGTTGTTAGTTGATAAGTGGGAAGAAGGTTCTCTAGACCCATTAAATGTTTCGAGTTGGAAAACTATCCAAAACAATTGTAAACATATTGTTCAACGGTCAATTCAATATTAAATCTTTCAATTTTATCAATTTAATTCAAAATCTTTTGATAATTTATCGATCTAGTCCAAATATTTTAACAATCTACCAATTTAATCCCAAACATTTTTACAATGTGCTAATTTAGTCTTAAACATTTTAATCATTTATTAATTTAGTCCTTCCGGCCCATTTTGGTTAGAAATCATTGACATGACAATCTAGTTAGTGACAATCATCCTACTTGGCACAGCTAGTGCCAACATAAATAATTTTTACAATTTTAAATTAAATTTAATTTTCCTTAATTTATCATAATTTTTTTGTTCTTTTCTTTTTCTTTTATTTTTCTTACTCTCTAGTGAGGTCACTGCTCGACTAGGTGAGGGTCAACTCCCTCACCGGCCATAGGCGAGGGCATCCTAACTCTTGCCCAAATATAGGCAAAGGTGTAGCGACCAAGGTCGGCTAGCGACCTCTCGGCGGAGAAAGAAAAGAGAAGAAGAAAAAGAAAGTAAAAGAAAAAAACGAAAAAATTAAATAATTCAGAAAAAAATTAAAAATTAAAAATACAAAAATTTTCCATGTCAATGCCAAACAAACGACACGGGACAACTACATTGACTAAACTACCGCATCAACAGTGTTCAGCCAAAATTATCGGGAATGACTAAATTGATAAATTGTTAAAAAATTTAACACTAAATTGGCACAATTAAAATGTTAATGACTAAATTGGCAAATCATCAAAAAATTTAGAACTGAATTGGGTGTTGTACAAAAGGTATAAGACTTTTTTTACAATTATCCGCGTTTTGATATGATCTTGGAGAAAGAATAATACTAGGTGTACTCAAACTTCTTGCAATAATAATTCACTCAATGACGAGAAATGTTTTAGCAAGAAAAATTCTAAGCTCGTGTTAGTTACATCATACAAAACAAGCAAAACCAAGCAGGAAATAATGAAGTATAGCCCACGTCTCATCTGTGGCGTATTACGTTAGACTGTTGTAGTAGCAAATTGCTGGAATTTCACGAATAAGATGTTGCACACTCCACCAATCATAGCGAAAATATCGGTCTCTCCTCATTGCCCAAAAGATTGCTGGGTTATTAAGGTCTTTAAAGACTTTTCGGAGGTTTTCAACAATACAGCGGATGTCTTTCGGTCGGGTAATAATCCGTCTAGCAACCATTGATTTTTTTTTTTCATACAGGCGTCAGTGAAATTAGCAAATAAGGAGGGCGATTCCTTCTTAAATGAAGCAGTATTGGTCATGAAGGCAAAATTACTCAAAAGGTATAAGAATATTCCATATGTTTGTTTGTGTCCACTATCTTAAATTCAAGGTTAAGTTGAATCGAAACTCTGCTCGTTCCATATTAACAAAATTTGGGGCTTGTGAGGATGTTTAAGTGGAATAGATATTAGCGATGTTGAAAAATTGGTTCTAAAATATGTCCGATGCATATGCCAATTGATTTGAGACAATAAATGCTATCCCACGAGTAGAGATGGCGCCTTCACCAAGCAATGCCTAGAAAGTTGTATGTCAATGCTTCGTAAAAAGAAAGATACCCCTATGGCTTTTGCTAGCTCGTTGTCTTCATCTACCAGTGAGACCGAGGTGTAATTAATAACAAACTCCATTAACTCCATCCAAATAATCGGCCATGACGACAACATCGACATTCTAAATTGATCACAAAGCTGAGTTTCGTGTTTCTCAATCCTTTCTACCACGGCTCATAACTTATCTATCCCTTGGTTCATTGTAACATCCCACATTCCGTCCTGGCCAAAAGATTTTGAAAGATAAGAGGAGATGTTTGACTGCGAAAAATATAGAAATGGCTGGTTGAGAATTCAAATATTTACATTCATCTGGCCTCCACTTGGTCAATCACTGGTTTTCTGGCAAAGAAAAAGAAAAGATTCAATGATTTCGCACGTATCAAAATTCAAGCCGCCACAACCCCATTCCAAGTCAAAAGTCGCGGCCGAAGCAGATTCGACCAGGCGAACTTTTGTAGGAGCTACACAAGCTATTAATCAAGGAGAGGCCCGAAACACCAAATCCAAAAAAAGAAAAAAGACAGATGGATCCTCGGAATCTCCGTCTCTTGCTTCTTCTCGTGTTTGCTTCCACCATCGACGCCCAAGATCTCTTCCCAAATCCGTACTGTGGTTCGACCGGCAACTTCAGCGCCGACAGCACCTACCAAACCACCCTCACCGCCCTCCTCTCCTCCATCTCCACCACCAACTCCTTGTCCCTCACCTACGGCTTCTTCAACGCCTCCTCCGCCGTCTCCAGCGCCTCCCAGACCCTCTATGTCATCGGCTCCTGCCGCGGCGACCTCACCGCCGAGCTGCCGCACCTGCCTCAATGGCTCAGCCTCCGACATCCGCGATCTATGCCCCCTCGAGAAGGAGGCGGTCCTCTACAGCGAGAACTGCACCGTCCGTTACTCCAACACCTCGATCTTCCGCACACTCAAAACCGACCCTGACTACCAGCTGTTCAACGTCAACAACGTCACGAGCCCAGACACGTACAACGCTGCGCTGCAGACGCTGCTGGACCGTCTGCGGGGCGAGGCGGCGGGCGGCGGCTCGCTGAGGAAGTACGCGACGGGCAACACATCGGTGGGTTTCAACACGATCTACGCGATGACACAATGCACGCCGGACTTGACCGACCAGCAATGCAGCGACTGCCTGGTGACAGTCATCGGGAGACTTGGGCAGTGCTGTGCCGGGAAGATGGGAGTGAGGATCATGGCCCCAAGTTGCCAGTTCCGGTACGAGACCAATGATCGGTTCTTCGACCTGGTTGGCGAGACACTTCCGCCGTCGCCCACACCGCTATCACCGGCGGCAGACGCACCGCCTCCTTCGCCAGGTTTGTGTTATTTTTTTCTATAATTCGAGTGGATTAAAATCATCTAAATTATTAATTATGTGGATTTCACATGACATTTACACCGTAAACCGTTCAAATATGCTTAATTTAGATGTTCTTTAGATCATGTAATTTTTTTGGTTGGATAAACGCGTTTTTGCCAAACACGGGTGGGTTGGTCCATATTTTCGACAAAAGAAGGAATGGTTCCCTAACTCTAATCATTGATGCATCTCCAAGCTGTCATGATATTTTTAAAGTCCAGGCTAGGGTAATGAATCATTAGCAGATCTTCCTTACTTCTCGTCAGTCATTCACCCATTTTTGTCAATTAATATAAACGCAAAAAGTTCTTTGACACAGCGAAAAAAATGGGAAAGAAAATTTCGAGGCCATAATTGAAACATTCGTGACACGCACTTGCATGAGATCTTAGATTATTACAACTTTGCAGTATCAAACGTCAAAGGAAAAGAGAAGCCGAAACTTACCTTAATTGAGCTTCATCGTCTGAAGATGAAGTTAAAAAAGAATTAGATTGATTAGCAATATTAGACATTCTAAGAAGTTTTACTGAAAGCTTTTTATTTAAATAACGAGGCGAACTTTTATTGGGCGCTGAAAGAAATTGGACGATGATGCATTAAATGATCAGCAACCAATTAGAAATCAGCACGTCATTTAATCAGAGGGTTTTGGTAAGATCTCTTATTACATAAAGCATTCCTCGAGATTGAGTTAGATAAGAAAATCCTCTATATTTTTTATATCTAATTATTTGGTCTTAATCCTAAAGAAAGACGGCTGTATTTTGACCTTTCAAGTGTTTTATAATGATAAGATAGGACGGGCCAAGATTTTTTTTTTTTTTTAAAGAATCAAATGAATGAAAACTAAGACCAAAGCACGATGGATTCGAATACAGCTGCCGTGAGGGTGACCCAACCCGGCAACGACCGGCGTGATTGTTGTCGTATCCATCACAGTAATAGAGCAATGAATTAGGATTAACATTAATCTTTCTCCCTTCTCTTTTATTCTTTTCGTCGGTGTTCCTCATGCATATAGTGGTCCCGTATGTGCATATGGGGAGCATCTAATAACTCGGCAGAAATCTTTGACCTGAGCATTTGCAAACCAGCATTGGTAGTTCCTAGCTCCACTCGGTTTCTTGTAAACCGTTGCACTGCCATTACTCTGATTTCCGTAAGAAATTCATGAAAGTAATGAACTTGTGGTTGAAAAGGTAACCGATTATACCCGAAAACTTCAAATTCTAGAGAATAATGTGTTATTTTTCAAGTGTTAATGCTCTCCATTAGACGAATCTTGGTAAAACGACAAAATCCAGAAATCCAAATAACTTTCCCTCGAGTTATCAAAGAATGATGCAATGTATGTTTAAAATGTGTTTCGTTTCCACGTTCTTTGAAATGGTGCTTGAGTGATTTCTCCAGTGTATTACTATGTAATCGGTAAGCAATGATCCTAAACATGATGTGCCTTTGCTCAAGCAGGTGGAAAGAGCAGTTCAACGAAGACTGTGATCATTGCAGTTGCGACAAGTGCTTCTGCGGTCCTTGTTATCGGCGTTGTCATACTTTTGATAATGAAAAGGAAGCGGAAGCAGCCCAGACAAAGAGTTGAAGGTGAGTCTGACTTTTGGCATTGGAACAGCTACTGTCCATGAGGTTTAAAGGATCATGAAATTAATGAAGTTGACTATTTACTATGCTTTTCTACCAGCACGATATTGACAATTAGGCCAACATTTTCCAAACAAATTGGGTTGAGAATTCCAGAACATGGAATTGATATTTCGAACTTTACATTCATGCGCACCACTTGGACATGTCCAATTGCACATTTCTCATTTACTGTAGTTAGCATAAACTGATTGAGCAGGCCAAAATAGGAAGTTGATAGTAATCCCTGCAGGTGCAACTCTTTATCCTAAAAGTTTGACAAGCTTTTATCATAAACACTATGATAAAGACATTCATGCTCTGAATGACTTCATATTTCTCTTTATAGGTGAAGTTGAGGATGAAATAAGCACGGCAGAGTCACTGCAATTTGATTTTGGCACAATTAGAGCGGCAACTGATAACTTCTCTGATTCCAAGAAGCTTGGACAAGGCGGTTTTGGTGCTGTTTACTTGGTACTAATTAACAAAGCATCCTCTAGTCACTTCTATTCGAAATTCAAGCAACAAAATAGTCATAGATGACATCAATGTGATACTCTTCTAAATGCTTCAATTATATATCGATACTCATGAGGATCTAATTTGATGAAATTTTAGGGTCGGCTCTCCAACGGACAAGAAATTGCGGTAAAACGGCTGTCGCAGAATTCTGGACAAGGAGAAGTAGAATTCAAGAATGAGGTCATGTTATTAGCTAGGCTACAACATAGGAACTTGGTCAGGCTCCTTGGTTTTTGCCTAGAAGGAGTTGAGCGGCTTCTCATTTACGAGTTTGTGCCCAATTCAAGCCTTGACCAGTTCATATTCGGTATGTTTCTCAAGTTATCATTCCTGAAATCAGATCCTCATGAAATGATTAAGGGACTTCTTATAGAATGCGATTTTCAACAAAATGTGTAGATCCCCTGAAGCGTGCAAATCTCAACCGGGATAGGCGCCACAAAAATAATAATGGGTGTTGCTCGAGGGATGCTTTACATGAGGACTCTCGACTTCGTATCATTCATCGGGACCTCAAAGCCAGCAACATTTTATTGGACTCGGACATGAATCCTAAAATATCAGATTTTGGTATGGCGAGACTGTTTGAGTTGGACCAAACTCAAGCAGAGACGAACCGAGTCGTGGGGACATAGTAAGTGCCACAACCACCTATAGCTAATGCTTACCAAAATAACATGGGCAAACTATAGAGCTAATATGATGGATTTATTGTGATGCACAGCGGTTATATGGCACCAGAGTATGCAATGCATGGAAACTTCTCTGTCAAGTCCGATGTCTTCAGTTTCGGAGTGCTAGTTTTGGAGATTGTAAGTGGTCAAAGGAACAATCTTTTCCAAGTGGGCGATAACACAGAGGTCCTTATAAGCTATGTGAGTATAAGAACATATCTTCTTATTTTGTATATTGCTTGAGAGATCAATCTGCTCAATGTTTGTCATATGTTTGCAGGTTTGGAAGAATTGGAGGGAAGGAACAATATCAAATATCATTGATCCCTGTATAACTTCTAATTTGAGTACTGAAATTGTGAGGTGTGTCCACATTGGTCTACTATGCGTCCAAGAAAATGTGGCTAATCGACCAACAATGGCCTCAATCCTTCTCATGCTTAACAGCCACTCCGTCACACTCAAGTGCCATCACAACCTGCGTTCTTTTGCACAGCGGCAACGAGTCCGATATGTCATCAACGCAAGATTACAGTTCGAGAGTGCCTGAGGTCGACAAATCAAGAAACAAATCAAACCAGTCCTTGAAAAAGGAGGCCTCCATGACCGAGCCATATCCACGGTAGCCTTGACAAACGGTAGATAGTCATAGTGTGCTCTAAGCGTTAATTTGTGTGTTTGTCATGGTTTTCAAATTATCAAAATTACATTCTCATGATTTAATTATTCCCAGCAATTACTGTTTTTGTGTAGTGTTTAAGTGACATACTGAGCCAGATTTTACGCATCAAACTAGATGCATTTTCCAATTTAGTCATAGGCGTGCCTTCTACATGTATGTCCATGTTAGTTAGGAACTGCTATTTTAAGATATAGCCCAAAACAGTTAAATTGGCTAAGAGTCGAACCTAAAATCACGAGTTTCTCAAGACACAAATTTCCAACTATTTTACTAGTTTAAGGTTCTCCTAAGGTTAGAGCAATTGCTCAAACGATGATCGTTCATGAGACTTGAGAAAGATCTATGACTACTTTGAACAAGACAACTACTTGAACTCACCAATTAAATCACCAATTAAATCAAATAATAATGAACATGAGTTGTGGACACCTAAAAATGATCGAGTCTATTTTAATCAGCAGCGAAAGCGAAAGCGGATCGTAAATTTACAATTATGTCGGAGTTATAGAAATCGATCGAAATAAAACAAGGAACAATAAAAGAAAAGGACATCGGAAATTTACGTGATTCGGTCCGAATGTCGGAATCTACGTCCATGGGGAGAGCCAGCAAATTAATCTACTATAAATTGGAGAATTACAGGATAATAATCCACATGTACTCAAGTGTTTCCCAGCCCTACTTTATACCCGATACCCAAGGTGTTTAACAAAACAACTCAATGGACTAAGACTCCGCACAAATCTCTCTGAGCTCACGTCTCTCGCTCTCGGTCTCTCGAGCTCTTTTCCTTTCGCTCTCTCTGCCGAGCTCTATTCTTTCGCTCTCTCTCGAGCTTCAGACGTCTTCACCTTTTATCGGTTGAAGGGGAGGAAACAAAACAAAATAAACTTGTACTCCACAATTGTCAGAACGGTGCCGATCTTCAAAGCATGCGCCTCCATGCAATTAATGATAGCGTGTGAGCGAATGACCAGCTTGCACTAACACACGTAGGATACCTTCTGCCTTCCCTCTTTCTTTATTAATAAAAACAAGAGAAGCCCACAAAATATGACCAAGAAGAGAGGGTGAATTCGGCGCCTACGTGATAGGCTTCTGAAGCAGCAAGTGTTGACCAACTCTTTTCTACGCATGCATTTAATGACGTATTGTAGCCTTCATTTCCAACGTGAAGCGCAGATCGAGGGCGGGATTCTTTCGGCTCCTATCACACGCCATTCCTCGTCAAATGCTCCCAGACGTTCTTTCTCGTTCTAGCATATTCATGTTTTGCGCGTATCAGATATTGTATATGAATTCAAACTTGAGACATAATTTAATATTCTTTTAAATTGACATGACACTGATACAAAATTCGATATTGAGTGATTCTCCCATCGACAAGTCGTTGGTAGCAAAAATGCTTGTTAATGGCCAACACAATCAATAAACATACTACAATTATCAACATATGATAATGACTGGTCGACGATTGACACTTAGATAAATCTAAATAAATGTTGAAGGCAGAATCTAAAGACAATAAAGATGTTGATTAACGGTTAGATCAAGTTACACTTGAGAAGTCTTCACGGCTTGTAGAGAAAGTTGATATGCAATCATGGAGAGCGATCATGGAGTCTAAACTTATGGAGATGCATTTGAGTCTAGTGACAACAGAAGAATTATAAACTATAGTCAAGTTTGACGTGTAATCACGGATTGTGATCATAGAGCTTAAAATCATGGAGATGCAGTTGTAACCTTTAATTTGAATGTTAACCAGTATTGGATATTGTTACATTTCGTAATACGCTTTATGGGCTCTATTGAATCGTTCTAGAGGAGGATACAGTCAACCACACCAACTATGTATATTTTCCCGTGTAAAACTTTCTAGGCAGCTTATTTGCCGTGTATGATAAAATGTTGGATTACATATAGCAGTGCCTTAACCGGAAACTTTTATCATCAGTGCTTGATAGCCAATTGGAAAATTGAAATTCGGGGTCAATGTTCTACTTAAGGTGTTCAAAATACAGTTGATCCATTCAACAACAATTATTCAATTGGCAAGACCATTCTTTTCATTTCTTTATTTCTTACCGTGTTGACTTTGCAGTCGTCCTTGGTTTACCTTATCATATTCTCTCACTCCAATTAGCACTCCCACTAGGTTTCTTTCTTCTTGATCAAGCTATCCAAGTCATAAATGGTTACCCGTTTCAAACTGTACCATTCAAATTTAGAATATTATTTAAATTTTAAATATTATCTGAAATTCCATATATGTGAATTTTCGTGTTGATAAGTACATATTATTAGAGTTTTAGATGTTTGGGATGAAAAAAGACATCAATAAGATTTAGATTAAATAAAAGATAAAGCTATCGGTTATTAAAATTGAAAGTCACATGTTATAATAAAATTCTGAAAAGGAAACGCAGCACATAGTTCGAGCTCGTCACGGGGCCATAAGAATGCGTGTTGGAAAAGATCAACTTCGAAGATTCTATCGTTCCCACTCTTGTCATTGTCCGTGTCTACTCCAAGCTCCACCATTGCTTACATGATAATATAAAATATAGTCTGCGATCTTCCTGGCAATTGCTTAAAGTCAATATGATATCATAGTTACCTGGCCTTGAGACCAGGATAAACGTGTTATCACATAAGTCGAGATCAACTATCAAAAGTGGGTACGAATGCAAAAAAAATATAATTAAAATTTTCGAGAGGAGCGGAAAAGTCGGTATTTGATAGAATAGATCGTTCCGCGTGATTGGATGTTTCGCATAGTTTTATGGGCAAGTGTTCAAAATCTAGGCTCTATATCTTATGCGTTCAAAGCTATATATCATTTTAAAATGCCACCATGATGAATCAAATGTATAACAAACTTAAAGCAGTCCGGATAGTATAAGCCCTAAATATAAATTTGATGTTGATATTGAATGTTGACGTTGACCAAAACCTATGCTTCGCTTCAGGAACACTGTTTTGACTCGTTCAAAAGCAAAGTTTTTCAACATAATATAGATAACATCTGTAAAAACAATTTTCAACTGTTGTTTGTTGATGAGTGGGAAGGTTCTGTAGACCCATTAATGTTTCGTTGAGAAAGAATAATACTAGATGTACTAAAATTTCCTGCAAAAATACTTTACTAAATGACGAGAAATGTTTGAGTAAGGAAAGTGCTAATATTGTCCCACAGAAAGATCAAAACCAAGCAGGCAATAATGAAGTATAGCCCAGGTCTCTTTTGAAGCGGCGTTGGCCATGAAGGCGAAATTACTCAAATGGTACAAGAACGTTCCACCTGTTTAAGTCCTTTGTCCTCAAGGTTCAAGTTGAATCGAAACTCTGTTTGTTCTATATTACAAAAAATTGGGGTTATGTGAGGATGTCCAAGTGGAGGAGATATTAGCAATGGTGAGGAATTGGTTCTACAATAAGTATGATGCATATGCCAACCGAGTGGAGATGGCGCCGTTACCAAGTAATGCCTAAAAATCTGTATATCATTGCTTCATGAAAGGAAGAGGCTTTTGCTAGCTCTTTGTCTTCATCTATCAATAAGGTTGAGACATATTTGACAACTCAATATTCAAACTACATTCCAAGAGTTGGCCAAGACAATATCGACATCCTTAAATGATCATAACCTTTCTACGACGGTTGATAACTTACTAAACCCACAAGGTTCATTGCATCATCAATGCCCATGCTAAGTGCTAGCCGAAAGATTGGGAAAGATAATGGGAGATCATTAACTGCAAAAAAATATATAGAAATGGCTGGTTGAGAGGAGGAATGATCCAAAAAGTTTCATTCATCTGTCCTCCATTTGGTTACTCACTGGTTTTCTCGCAAAGAAAAAATAAAAGGTTCGATAATTTCAATAGTATCAAAATTCAAGCGGCCACAGACCCCACTCCAAATTAGAACATGTGGACAAATAGAGATTTCGACGAAGCAACCTGCGTAGGAGCTACACAAACTAGATATTCATACATTATTAGCCTATCGACACCGATCAAAGAAAGACCCCAAAAACCCGAAAAAAATCTAAGAAGAATGGATCCTCCCAAACTCCCTCTCTTGCTTCTTCTCACATTTGCTTCCGCCATTAACGCCCAATTTTTCCCAAAGCCCTATTGTGGTTCGACTGGCAACTTCAGCGCCGACAGCACCTACCAAACCACCCTCGCCACCATCCTCTCCTCCATCTCCACCACCAACTCCTTGTTCCTCACCTACGGCTTCTTCAACGCCTCCTTCGCCGTCTCCGGCGCCTCCCAAACCCTCTATGTCATCGGCTCCTGCCACGGCGACCTCACCTCCGAGAGCTGCCGCACCTGCCTCAATGGCTCAGCCTCCGACATCCGCCGCCTCTGCCCCCTCCAGAAGGAGGCGGTCCTCTACAGCGAGAACTGCTCCGTCCGTTACTCCAACACCTCGATCTTCCGCACAGTCAAAACCGACCCTTACTACGTGCTAAACAACGTCAACGACGTCACAAAGCCCAGACACGTACAACGCCGCTGCGGACGCTGCTGGACCGTCTGCGGGGTGAGACAGCGGGCGGCGGCTCACTGAGGAAGTACGCGACGGCAACACATCAGCGGTTTTCAACACGATCTACGCGATGACACAATGCACGCCGGACTTGACCAACCAGCAATGCATCGACTGCCTGGTGACAGTCATCGGGAGACTTGGGCAGTGCTGTGCTGGGAAGATGGGAGTGAGGATCATGGCCCCGAGTTGCCAGTTCCGGTACGAGACCGATGATCAGTTCTTCGACCCGGTGGGTGAGCAACTTCCGCTGTCCCCTGCACCGGTGGCAGATGCGCTGCCTCCGCCACCAGGTTGGTTGGCTCTTGCTTAAAAGTTAGGTACAAAGCGATTATGTCTTTTTTTCTATAGTTAATTATGCGGGTTCCATACAGATTACACCATTAATCGTTTAAATGAGTTTGAAGTACCTGCTCTATAGATCATGCAATTTATTTACGTTGGATAACTTCTTTATTGCCAAGAGAAGGTGTGCGTTGGTCCATTTTTCGGCAAAAGTAGATGTGGGCTACCAGTCAAATCAACTATCATGGCCAGTTCATTGAAGCACAACTTATGGCATTCATTGCTCACAAGCGGTCATATGAGATATTTAAATTGATAATTAAAGTGAGTATGAGTATAGGCTAGGGTAACGAATCATTAGCAGATCTTCCTTACTTCTCATCATTCTGTCACCACTATTTGTCAATTAATATAAAACGCAAAAAGTGCACAAAAAGAAAATAAAAGGGTATGAAAATTGTAGGCATAATTGAAACATTGGTGACACGCACTTGGAGGAGATCTTAGATTATTACTAGGACTATATAAAATCCGATGTCAAAGGAAAAGAGAGGCTGAAACGTAGCTTAATTGTGTTTGATCATCCGAAAAATGAAGTTAATCAGGATAAGATTGATTAGCAATATTGAATATTTTAAGAATTTTTGCCGAAATCCTATTAATAAATGACGTGGCGAGTTTTTTATTGGGTGCTGAATTAAATGGGATCCATGCATAAAATGATCAAGAACCGACAAAAAATGGGCAAATCCACTTAATAAGAGGGTTCCAATAAGGTCTCTTATTGCATATAGCATTTCTCGAGTTAGTATAAGAAATTCCTCCGTATCTTTTATATCTCTTTTTCTTTTCTTTTTTTGTCTTGGGCAAAGTACCGAAAATAGACATATATGGACCTCTATTAGGGTTTTTTAACCCTAATTAATAAAAAAGTGTAATTGATTTATTTTATCCTTTTCATTGGTGGTCCTGATGTATATAGTGGTCCCATATGTCCACATGGGAGCATCCCAAAACTCAGCAGAAATCTTTGACCAGAGAACTTTTTTTTTTTTTGGTCAAAGACCAGAGAACATTTGCAAACCAGCATTGGTTGTTTCTGTGTGCACTGTCATTACTCTACTTTCCGTAAGAAATTCATGAAAGTAATAACCTAGGAGTTGAAAAAGCCAACCGATTCTACGAAAACTTTGAATTCTGGAGAATAATGTGATAATTTTCAAGTGTTAATAGTCTCTATTAGACAAAACTTGGTAAGACGACAAAAATCCAGAAATCCAAATAACTCCCCTCGAGTTATCAAAGAATGGTGCGATGTAATTTAACATGCGTTTCGTTTCCGCGTTCAGAGTGGCCCTTTAGTGATTTCTCCAGTGTATTTCTCAGTGAGCAATGATCGTAAGAAACATAATATGCCTTTAACTCTTGCAGGTGGAAAGAGCAATTTGAATAGGACTGTGATCATTGTGGTCGCCACAAGTGTTTCTGCGGTTTTCTTGTTGGTGTTATTGTACTTCTGAGAGTGAAAAGGAAGAAGAAACCCAGGCAAAGAGTTGAAGGTGAGTCTTTATCTTTTCGCATTGGAACATGGCTGTTCATGAGGATTTCAAAACATCGAATTAATTCTTCGATCTACATGTTCATGTGCCTGCTCGGACATGTCCATGTACACATTTCTCATTGTCTATAATTAACAATACCTCGTCGAGCAGGCCAAAGGAACCAGTTGATTATCTATGCGTGCAGGTGCAATTATGTGTACTAAAAGTTTGTGAACTCTCATTATGAAAACTATGGAAAGACAATAATTCTCGCTCTGAACGACCATATTTTTCTCTTTCTAGGTGAGGCTGTGGATGAAATTAGCACAGTGGAGTCGCTGCAATTTGATTTCGGCACTATTAGAAAGGCAACGGATAATTTCTCTAATTCCAAGAAGCTTGGACAAGGAGTTTTTGGTGCTGTTTACATGGTAATAATTAACAAAGCATCCTCTAGTCTCCTATATTCAAACTTTAAGCAACAAAATAGTCATAGATGACATCAATCTAATGTTCTTCAAAATGCCTCAATGTACCAATTGACACTTACAAAGACCTACTTTGATGAAATTTCAGGGCCGGCTCTACAATGGACAGGAAATTGCAGTGAAAACGGCTATCTCATAATTCCAGCCAAGGAGAAGTAGAATTCAAGAATGAGGTCATGTTACTAGCTAGGCTACAACATAGGAACTTGGTCAGGCTCCT
>CM024721.1:49698306-49772278 GCA_014182545.1 Eucalyptus globulus
ATTAGGTGTCAGGTTATCAAATTACTGCTGGAGGCTCTCGTTAGAGCTTTCAGGCTCTTGCTATGTTGACCTGTGCTTCACACAATTGTCTTGCAACTGGCTTGTCAACACAGTAACCGTAGTTACAAGACAACTGTGCGAAGACTTGGTGGCACAGGTACTCAATTTGAATACTTGTATTGTTAAATGAGGGTGCTTTCGTCTTTTAACATTGATTGGCTATGTATAAGGCATCTTCAACCAGGTGATTAGACAGGTAGTATTTTGACTAGCAGTTGGAAATTATGTTTTCGGGCACAATTTGGAGACCTATTTACTTAGATGAAACATAGCATTATCCAAAAGAGTGGCATTGAAAGTTAATAGATCAGGTAGAGCTGATAACCCTTTTTTCAGGATGGTCTAATGCCTTCTCATGTTATTAGCTTGGAGGTACGTAGACTAATTGGAAAGTATTAAATTAGAAAGAGCCTAATATAAATTATCCAATTCGAATGCCTCATTTTGTGTGTGTCCATGTATAATACTGTTTGGTTGGGATGCTATGATCAATTCCGGGTTATTTTGGGGATAAACTTGAAAATAAAATTAATTATCAATCCAAAAAAAAATCGAAAAACATACGTTAACACCAAAAACTGCGTTAGAAAGTAAGTTGTTGGCGAATTTTGACAGAGAGTACAATAAAAGCACAAAAAAGAGAGGAAATCCTGGTAGCTGGTTGCAATATTGAGTTTTCAACTTAGAAACAAAAAAAATTGCCCCTATTCAAATCCTACCCATTACGTATAAATTGCTCTTATTACGATCACTTGCATAAGCCAAAGACCCAAATTTAACCAGTTTGACTTGTAAGGTGTTCATGGTTATTTGGGTAATAAGATCTTTATGTCTATGCCTCTAGGTTACGAAAACAAGTAAAAAGTTTGGACTATATGTTTATGGAGGGGGAAAAAGTGCAAAGGTCTATGCAAAATAAGAAGATATTTAGTGTCGCATGGGTAATCCAATTGTGCGGGGTACCAGGCTGCTTGTTGTCTGACTTATTGTTGTTATTTATTTGAATTTTGACTGTCATGTAAAACTCAAAATGAAACCATAATTGAAATTCTATTTGATATATATAATTTTCCTAGATGCTGTACCTTGTGTAATAATTTCCCTTGGGGAGACCCTGACCCGGTGATTGGAAGGATAGAACTGCCAAAAACATCAAAACGAACAACATAAGAAAAGAAGAGAGAGAGAAGTAGACAAGTCTTCGCTCGGGTCAAGACTCGAGACTAAGGGTCCGTTCGTTTCATGGATGTCGCGACTTAATTTTCGGGAGCACCATCTAAATTTAGGCTAATGAACTACTAAGTTTTTAAACTTAACTCGTCTTCCCAAACCCATACCAATTCACGACTTAATGTTCAAATATTTAACATGTAAATGATTATTATTTAGGAGTCGCCACTAATCAGTTTACGGTAGGTCGATTAGACACCTAAGTAAAATAATAGGAGAATTATTTTACTTATACGAACCAGAGACTAAGGGTATGAGGACTTTGTTACACTAGATTGTTCTAATGCCATTTCGGTACCATTTCTTTTTAATTTTAAAAAATGTTCGAAACTATAATTTATAATTAACACGCAATTTCTTTGTTTTCACTTAATTAATGAAAATCATGCAACATGCAATGCAAGATTAACTAAATGACCTAATTCTAATGACATGCAATTTCTAATTAAATGGACCTAGCAACAATTACTAAATGGCATGCATTTCATAAATCTAATTCTGAATAACATGCAATGATATTTTTATTTTATTTTATTTTTAAAAATGCAATCTATCCTAGAGATTGAAACTAAATCATTCAAAGACATTTTTTTTTGTGTGTTTTTTTTATGAAATTTTGAAATTAGAAAAATGTGAAAATTATCTAGCTAAATTAAGATTCTATCCAACTTATTAAGAATTAGGTCAGGCTAAATCTTAATTTAAACTAATATATTATCTTAACTTAGCAATCTCTAACTTAAGATGCGATCTATCTAAATCAATTTGAACTTAAAATGAATCATAACGTGCATTAACATACAAAGGATGCCCTAATTCTACATAACATATTCATGATGATTTTTGTTGTTTTTTTTTAATCTCAAAATTAAAAAATCAAATAATTAAACATGCAATTTAAGCTAATAAAACAAAAATCTAACATCCTAGATTTATTTTTTTATTTTTTATTTATTTCAAAAATTCATGATAAACAGAATGTTTAACCTAAATATATGCAAATAACCTTAAAGCATGCAATATTCTAACTCAAACATGTTTCTAGATATATAAAGTAATCAAGATCATTCAAAATTATAAAAAAACAAATATCACACAACATTCGATCAAGGGATAATATTTTGCTAATAAAATCGATAAATTGATCTTGCGCCTTAAATATCAAAATATCAATTTTATTTCCGTTTGATTAATTATTTAATCTAAAGTTCTATAGATGAAATAAAAAACCTACAGCGCGGTTGCGGGCTCAGTGGAATGTCGGAATTTCCAATTACACATAGGAAAATGTCTCAAATAAAAAAAAAAAGAAATAAAACAAAAAAAGTAAAATAAAATTACCTAATAAAATAAAATAAATATACCTAAAAAAAAAAAAGAAGGGTTAATATTATGAAAAATCCCAAACCTACATACACATGTAAATAAATTCACCAAAACTATTTTTTTTACCATAAAAACCTCAAACCTGCGTCGTGACAAATTTATTTCGATTGATCATAAAAAATCATAAACTAAGACATTTATGACAAATTTACCCTAAACTAATTTATTCAATCATAAAAAACTTCAAATCGATAAATTTATAAATTGGGTTAATACTACAAAAATCACAAATATTGTAAACTGTGACAAATGAAGCGTAAAATCTCAAATCGGTGTATCAGTGAATTATTACGTGTCATTTAACTTAATAATTTAATAGTAAAATTTAATAAAAACTACTTTAAAGGGTAAATTTGTCAAAGTGTGTAGGTTTGGGCTGTAAATTTGTCAAATGTATCTTTGTTGGGGATTTTGGTGGTAAAAATAGTTTTGAAGAAATTTGTCAATAGGTGTACTTAGTTTGGTTTTTCAAAGTATTAACCCTAAAAGAAATCTTGGCCGGTTCAGAGCTCCGGCGAGGGTTTCCGGCAAGGGCACCGAGAAGCACGTCTGGCGCGGGGCACCGAGGGTTGATGTCGGCGGGGACTCCGGCGAAGCAGGGCACCGGCGAGGGGCGTCGCGGGGCACGAGGCTTGCTGTCGGGCACCGGGGGAGGCGAGCAGCGACGGTGTGAGCTCCGGCGGCGTCGGGTCGCGGCAGGGACAGCGGCACGGCAGCGGCTGAGCGTCGGGCGGAGGCGAGCAGGGGCGCCGGGACTCTCGGTGCTGCAGATCGGCGACGGCAGAGGTGGAGCAAGGGCGTTCGGGTCGTGGCTGCTGCGGGGATCTCAGATCTGCCGGCGTCGGATACCCGAACGGCGAGATCGGACAACAATGGCGTCGCAGGTCGGCACGGGCTGGAAGGGGGAACGTCGAGCGCTGGGTCGCGGAGGAGCTCAATCGGCGAGGGCCGAGGCACGGCCGGAGGCGAGGCGGAGAGTGGCGGGGGTGCTGGGCAGCAGGGACTGGCAGAGGCGAGGTGTCACGGGCGAAACTCAAGGGTCAGCGTTCGGATCTGGACCGGCTACCGTTGGGGGCTGCGCGCAGCGAACGAGAAGGCAGGGGCGGCGAGCCGGCTCGGGATCCGCTGGGTCACGAGTTGCAGGAGGATCGAGGGCCAGACCGGCGGCGGAGCAGCAGATCGGGGAGCTGGGGCGCTGCAAATCGGCGACGGGCTAAGCGCGAGCTTCCGCTGGCGTCGGGTCGTGGCTCAACAGCAACGGCGGTGGCTGAGAGGAGCGGACAAAGCGAAGAGGCTGGCGGCGGTAGAGATGCGGCGACCGGCGAGAGGCAGCGCCGGCGCGACAGTCGGCGCGGTGGCCGACGCTGACGGGCGAGGGACGCCGGGGAAGACGGACGGATGCGCGACCCTTTTTTTTTTTTTCACGCGCCCGCGCACGTCTTTTACAGACCAGTCACTTCAACCTTTTTTGACTTTTCTTCTTCTTCTTTTTTTTTTTTTTTTTTTTTGGCTCGAATTTTCTCACGAAAATTCTCTTTGAATTTTGCTCTCTTTTTTCTTGAAAAATCCCCCGTTGCGAAAAATGAAGCTCTCTCTTATAATGATTCCGGATGGTCACTTTGTATGACATTTTCCGAGTTTCCATCTTCTGCCACATTAAATCAAAGTTGTAAATCAGAGCATGATTTCACAATCAACTCAATTTTGCTAAGATTTATTCCATTTTGTAAAATTCTTGCATTTTATTAACTTGATTTTCAAATTGCTTCTACATTTAACAAAATCCGAATATTTATCAAAATTTCAAATTTCCATGCATAATCAATCAAATCAATTTCCCCCATTTTTTTTTTTCATTTTTTCCTTTTATTTGTTCCAATGCAATTTTTATTTTCCTAAATTTGCTTAAATTAGGTGTCAACAATGGAAAATGAGTCATTTTCAGAAAATATTTTCTCGGAAGTCATTTTCCAGGAAAATGATTATATTTTCCGGGGTTCGGCTGAAACTTGAACTTTGAGTGGAAAATATTTTCCACCGTTCGTTATAGGGGTGAGCGCAGCTTCTGGGTAGAACCGTGAACCGGAGAATCGACCGGTTCCTAGTTCTAAAGGGACTAGTTCCGATTCCTGGTTCTTTTTTTTTTTTTCTAGGAACTAGTGGTTTTGGTTCCCATTGGACCGGAATCGGAACCAGAACTAGCTCCAAAGAGCCCTAAATAGAAGATGCCGAGGATCGATTACCCTTCACACTTTCACACTCACAGTCCCCGAGTTTCGGCGTTCTCCTCGCTCGTCAGGCCGACGCCGCCACCGGACGCCGCTGGACACCCGATGTGCTTAGGTGTGTCGTCATCCGTCGTGCATCGGGCGGGATGAATCGGCGGGGTCTAGGGTTTAGCGCCGAGAAGAAGGGACCCCGAGCGGCCATGAGAGCATCGCCGAGGGGGGTTTACCTTTCCTGGCTTTCACGAGTTAGAAGCTCGGATTCGGAGGCGTTAAGAGGTGGTTTTGGGGGAGGGGAAATGGAGGTATCGCTCTAGGTCGTCCCTTGATCTGATACTTTCGCGGAGGAAGGAAACAGCATGCTGAATCTCAGCCGTGGCTATTTTTTTTTTTTTTTTTTTAGCGCATTTTTAAGTTTAGATAAAGATGGGGTTCTTTCTCGGCGGGGATTGTGAATACGGGGTTTTAGATTGCTATCCGCTCGTCAAAATTCAAGCTAGTAATATAATCTTGTGGGCCGAATTTCTTTTTCTGCAGTCTTGTTCAGAGGTTTCGGCAGCTGAGAAGCGGAGGTGGACGCTCAATGACTTCGACATCGGCAAGCCTCTCGGACGAGGGAAATTTGGGCATGTTTACTTGGCAAGAGAGAAAAGGGTTAGTCAGAGATCTATTCAATTACTGGTGGTAGCAGATATATCAGCAGTTGAGCTTTGTGTGTGTGTGTGTGAGATTCATGCAAATATTTTTTGTTTTTTTATACAATAAAGCTTTTGCCTCAAGTGATTCTCCACTTTTCCACCCATATCCTTAATATCTTCATTTTTCTTATCTGAATGCTACACTGGGCTCTCCCATTTATACATTTCACGGTAAGATGTATGATGCACTTGGTTGAATGTTTTATGACTAGAGAACCTCAGTCAGATTTAAGCTAAAAGACTACAATTGAAATGGTGGCCAACGAACGGGGTTCAGAAACAGGCTTGCAGATAATTGAGCACGAAGAAGATACATCTTCACGTTTAAGCAATGCTAGATGCACCAAAACCAATTCTCAGCTTGCAAAAGATTGTTCTGTAACGTCTTCACAAAATCAAGGTCCTTCAGACCAAACTATACATATATCTGAATTGTCATATTTCTTTATGTTCTCTAAACCAAAGGCCTATCACTTTCGGATGTTCATGCTAAAGTCCATAACTACACAAAAGGAAAAGTTCACTTTTGCTGATAAATATCGAGCTCGTACAGTCTCAGCATCCCAGAAGTGCAGACATACTATAATTAGACTGGCTATGGAGACAAGCTCTTATGGGCTGCTAGTTGGCTTTATCATGCAACTGGGATCAGTCATACTTGGAATATGTTGTGCAAAATGGAAATAAATATGCAAACTTTAGAAGTCCAACTTGGTTTTGTTGGGATAACAAGCTTGTTGGAACCTAGGTAACTTTCTGATTCTCTTCAATTAGCAAATCAGTCATACCAATACAAATGTTGTATCCCTGGAGGAATCTAAAGATGTGTTGTGTTGCGACCAATTTTTTTCCGGGGTGTTGGCTAATGGATTGTTAAGCCTAAACTTAACTCGGGCTCTCTCAAGCTCATACCAATTCGCAACTTAGGTTCGACAACTTAGGTTCGAGTTCTTAATATGCAATTGATTTTCAATTAAGAGTCGCCACTAATCCATTTTTGGTGGGTCGATTAGAAACCCAAGTAAAGTAACTAAAGTTTTACTTTACTCATACGAACCAGAGATTTTTGAGTTCGGGGACTTGGTTACGTTATATTTTTCTAACGCCCTTCCGGTACCTTTCTCTTTTATTTTGAAAAATGTTTGGCAAGCAGTTTGAATCAATTTTAATTTACTTTCCTAACATGTGCGGTGTTCATGTAGGTGCGCAAACTATCAATTTAACACCCAAGAAAGCAATTAAATAATGTAGGACTTACCTTAAAGCAACGAAAGTATCTGCAATGTTAATTAAAATCCACATCAACAACCCTAGATATGGTTTCTAATTAACACGCAATTTTTTTTTTTTGTTTTCACTTTTTAACAAGACTATAATCCATATGCAATGCAATACTTTTAATCTAATATGAAATGATATGGCATGGCAACATGTCCTAAACTATATGAATGAGTAAAAAAGCTAATGATTTCTTAATGAACATGCAATAATTAAATATGCAATCTAAATTAACCAGTGTGACTTAATTCTAATGACGTCTGATGCAATGCAATGATGTATAAAATTATTTTAACTAAAATGACATGCGACATGCAATTTAATATGCGAGCTATATGTCACGCGATATTTATTAATTGACCTAACCTAATGATGGGCAATTTCTAATTAAATAGACCTAACAACAATCAATAAATGACGTGCATTTCATGAACATAATTCTATATGACATTGACATTTTTATTTTCCTAACAAAACATGCAATTTATCTAGGAGATTATCTACCTATAATTGATAAACATGCAATCCTAACATGCAATGACGTGCAAAAAGATGCCCTAACACGATGACTTTTTTTGTATTTTTATATTAATTTCGAAATTAATATTTCATATGCAATTCAAATAATGATAAAACTAACCTCCTAAATGAATGTGTTTTCCTTTTTGGTTTTCTTTTCCATGATTCAAAATAAAGTTCTTATTCTAAATATAAATAAAAAAAACCTAATCCTAATTCAACATTTTTGGATTTTTCTTATTTAAAATTCGAAATAAGATTGCAATTTTAACCCTAAAACAGGAAATATTCTAACGCAAATCTAATCCTAACTCAAATATTTTTGGATTTTTTTTTTTTTTTACAAAAATAAGATTAACTCAACCAACTTAATGACAGGAAATCAAACAAGATAAGATTGATATCCAAAATCGACTGAACCATATCTCGCGCATGAGATCGGGTTGGCCAATTTTAAATTAAATCGCGAATTGAATCGGGGCTTTGAGATTGGATTTTCGATTTTTGCGAGGGATTGCGAGTCGGATTTCGGGCGTGAAAATCGAACACAATCCTTAATTTGAGGGGCACTTTCATGTTGGAATATCAATCATAATACTTAAAGGAACAATTTCACTAAAATAGAATATTAAAAAAATAAAAGATAAATAAAAGAAAAGAAAAACTACCTAATCTGATTTTTTCTTTTTCTATTTTCTTTTCCTTTTTCTCTTTTTCGAGCACTGCTTGCTCGTGGATCTCAAGGCAGCCGGTCATCGGTCCAGCGAGGGGCTTCGGCAAGGGTAAATCGGCGGCGGTGGCAACAGGACAGGGGCGGAGCGGAATCGGAGCCGACAAGGGAGGCGAGTCGCGGGTGGAGTTGCTCGGGTGCTCGCGGCGGAGGCTAGTGGGTCGGATCTAGCTGCAGAAGGTGCGGATCGGGTGGCACTCCGGTGCGGCACGATGGGCTCGGGCGGAGGAAGACTCAGGAGTCGGGGACTCGGGGCGGCGCGGCGGTCGCGGCTGGCTTCGGGGCGGCGAGCGGCGCGGGTCGGCAAGACGTCGGGGGGAGCGAGCATCGCGGGTCTGCCTGGCTTCGCGGAGTAGCAGCGGCAAGTTGGATCTAGCGGCGCGGGTCCGCCTGGCTTGTGACCTGGGTCGCTGATCGGAGGTCACGGCTGATTTGGGCGGCGGGGCAAGCTCCGGAAGGCAAATGCAGACAGCGAACGCAGGGGGAAGGAGAAGCTTTTCCTCCTTTCACACGTCTCTGTCTCTCTCTACTTTTTGCTTTTTACTGGTGTTTCTTCTCTCCTCAAAACCCACGGACGGCCAATCTCTCTTTTCACTTTTTCGGTCATGGAAGCAAATTTTTTTTACTTTTCCCTTTTCTTCCAAAACCGAGTGAAAAGAAAAAGCCCCCTCTCCTCTCATACGCATATGGCCTTTTATAGGGGAAGGAATCAGATTTTTAAATTCTTCCTCAAATCAACATCCGCAATATTTTTCACAAAATTCATCCCATACTGATAAAGATTCGAGATTAAGATGAGATTTTTTCTAAATCCAAATCTTTCAAAGCCAAATCGCAATATTTTTTTTTACCCATTTGCCCTATATAAAAAAGATTCATATCTCGGAAAAGTTTTAAAATATTATATTCCCATGAGATAATTTTTAATTATTAAAAAAAAAAATACGGCTTGCCAACCCGCTCGCTTCGTGGGCATGATCCATCTAATTCGAACTCATCCGCCGCCGGTCCAAAAATGCAAATAACAAAATAAATGCAATCTAAATCTATATGCTATGCAATTAATAAAATTAACCCATAATTTTCTATGCAATAAATAAATAAACTAAATCGTCAAAATTTAGGTGTCAACATGTTGCTTCATCTTTTATGATCAAAGATCTGGTTTGACTTGATGAAAGCCTTCACGTAACTATTACACAGTAATGCTCACTTTGGGACTCATTTTTGCTTCTTTCTTTTTTATATTTATTTATTGCTTCACTTGACTAAAAACATGTCTGCCTTTTCTGCAGTTGGATCATGGTGATTTTTCTGCCACAAGTACAAAAGTACTACACATGGTGAATACTCTTGCAGTTGATAATGAGGCAAAGCAAACCATTCAAGGGGCAGGTCTCCTGCTTTCAATGCACTAACTGCTAATTTTGAGAACCCAAATGCAAGAAATGTCTCAACTCCACCACCAGTTGTCAGGAAGATCTTTCCAAAGTCCGTCACCCCTGATTCAGCGAAAATTGGCTTCCAAATCTTCAGCTATAGCAGCTATCAGTTCCACTTTTGAGAAATCACCACAAATACGAGAAGTCATCATACCCAAATCTATCAAAGGTATGTCATAACTTATATATTAATGCTTAGGGAAATACACCAACAGCCGACTATTGTTTCTAGAGTTTTATTTGATCATTTTGTTTTACCGGGCAGTGAGTCCTGAGACATCAAAACAGAATTTAGAGCCTAATAACAAAGAGAACTCACGCTTGGTCAAAGTTGTTTTTTTAGGTATAGACGCTTGGTCAAAGTTTGTTGCTTGCATAAGTGATTTTCTTGTGTTTGTCACAACAAAAGTTGCTAAGTTGCCATCCTTTTTCTGATCTTGGCTTGAGCTGACATTGAAGCTTTGGTTTGTCTCTTTCATTCTTCGTTATAGTTCAAATTTGAAAATGAAAAAAAAAAAAAAGAAAACTGTTGGACACTGGAACCGACCCTAGAACCTGTGACATGGTAGGTTTTAGGTTCTTGGTTCTGACGGGTAGGTTCCAGGTTCCAAAAAATGAGGAACTTGTGCCTGAGGGTAGGTTTCAGATTCCAGATGGAACCGAACCGGAACCGGGAACTGCTCACCCCTAGTTCGTTAGTTAATTTAATTGTTTGGGAAACATTATCAAAAAATTAAATTTTAATATTTTTAATTAACCAAAAATTAGTTTTATTATTTATATTTTTTAAAAAATAAATTTTTAATTATTTGTATTTTTAAAAATCGAAATTTTTATTATTTATTATTTTTCTTTCTTTTTCTTTTTCTTTTTTTTTTTTTCTTTTCCTTCCTCCTTCCTCCTCATTCCTCCTTTCTCGTCGCCGCACGCTTGACGATGGCCGGCTGCTCGGCGGCCAATCGAGACCCGGTCACCAAATCCGGCTAGCTCGAGGCTCGGGCCGATCTCGCTCGAGCTCGTCGGAGGTTCGCGGGCCGGGCGAGCTCGAGTTGGCTCGTGGCCGTGGCCTATCGCCGGCCGTTGTCGTGGCTGGCGACCCGGCCAAGATAAGGAAGAAAGATGAAAATGAAAGAAAGAAAGAAAAGAAAAAAATAAAAGGAAAAAAATAAAAAATAAAAAGAAAGCATAAAATAAAACAAAAATGTGTTAGTGAAAATAAGCAAGGTGGAAGAAGTTATGGAAAATGTTTTCCACTTTTCAAAAGTGGAAAACATTTTCCTCATCATTGAAAGTTGTTTTTTTTTTCCAATGATGGAAAACATTTTCCTTGAGTAGTTTATTTTCCGTAAAACGAACACCGGAAAATCCGGAAAACGTTTTCCTGGAAGTCATTTTCCATGAAATGAATGGAGCCTAAGATTAAAGAGGGGTAATGAGGTGAACGCTCCAGATTCAGATTTGTGAACTCCAAACCACTTCAATCAAGTTGTGATCATCTTCATCTCCATTCGAGCCAGAGCCTGTGTTCCGATGGCCGTTTGTAAGTATGAAGTGTTCCTCAGCTTTAGGGGACCAGATACACGCAAGAGCTTGGTCAGAGTACCTCTACAATCGGCTCACACGCTCGGGGATTGGGGCATTCCTAGACAGTGAAGAGATCGATTACGGAAAAAGCATCGCTACCACAATCGTAGAAGCCATCGAGCGTTCCGACATCTGCGTCCCGGTCTTCTCCCAGGACTTCGCTTCCAGCCCAGCTTGCCTGATGGAAGTGGCCCAAATGGTGGAGTCGCATAAAAAAATTCTTCCCATCTTCTTCCTCACTGAGCCCTGTGATGTCCACTACCAGCGGGGAACATATAAAGCGTCCTTCGCCGAGCACGAGAGCAAAAAGAGATATCCCGAGTCAACCATCAAGAAGTGGAGGAAGGCTCTGAAAGACATTGCTGATAAAAAGGGACTGGAATTCAAGAAGGCTGCTCTGGGAGAGATTGGTCGTCCAAATGGACCGGAATTCGAGTCTCTCTTCAGCGGGTAAGTCTGATCGCTCGATCGATTTTGCTTTGCTTGCTTAGCTTGTGGAAAGAAAAGATAGGAGAATTGACTTGTATATTAAGAATGCGTATTGTAACACTCGGGGAACAATAGGAATAGAACAAAAAACTTGTTTGATAATTTTTTGTTTTGGGAAGAGATTTGGAACAATTAAAAAAAAAATCTTTTTTGTTTTCGGAAACAATTCAAGAAACAAGTCATTTCTCTTTATTTTTCTTCTTTTTTTCTTCCTCTCTTCTTCCCTTTAGCTGGTCACTGGCCTCGATGATGGCCGGCGATTAGCTAGACAAGGCTCGACGATCTCGCTAAGCCTCGCTGGCCTCGGGCAAGGACTCGAGCTCCTTGGCCACCAGTGAGGCCCCCAAGCCTCGCCGTGACTAGGCGACTCTTGACCTTGCCCAGATCTGGTGAGGTCGAGCCTCATCCAACCAATGGCAAGACTTGACCTCGCCCGACCACCACGAGGTCGGTGTCGCTTGTGGGCAAGGCCAACCTTGTGGTGGCCGGGTAAGGTGGCTGGGTGAGGCTCAACTTTGCTAGATCTGGGTGAGGTCACCTTGCCGAGTCACTATGAGGCCGAGTCGAGCCAAGGCCGGCGGCCAATCATGGCCAAGGTGGGCGACTAGCTAAAGAAAGGAGAAGAAAAAGAAAAAAAAAGGAAAAGAAAAATGTAATAAAATTATTAATAAATTAAAAAAATTCTAAGTCACTAAGATATTTGAAGTCGTACCAAACGCATTTTTATTCCGGGAATAAAAAAAATTTGTGCAATTACTAAACGCCTTAAAATATTTAGAAACTGTTCCTAAGAACAGAACTAGAAAAAATATTTCTGAACAAGAACTGTTCCTAAAAACAAAACCGTATACCTTAAAATGCTTCTGGGTCCAATTAACTTCTTGAGATTCCAATTTTTTCTTGCCTTTTTAATCGCAATGCATGTGTGTATATCGTATTTGTCTTCTCTCTGCAGTCTTCTCGTGTTTTATTTTCTTGGTTGATTGATGTCACCGGTGCCCTCTGTCCTTCCCTGAAACCAAACCGTTTCAAGACCGATCTGGGACCTCATTGTAACGTCAAGAGGGAGTGCTACCGCTGGTCACCTCTCCTCGCCCCTTATCTAAAAAAAAAAAAAAAAAAAAAAAAAAAAAAACGGAAAAAGGCAAACTCCGTTTCTCATTTTGCAGGTTTCGAGAACTAGAGGTTTTCATTTCCAAACTTTGGATACTCTTGAAGATGGGTAAGCAAGAAGTGACTAAAAATTTAGTAGAAAGAGATGTGTCAGAGATGATGCAAAAGCTTGGTTTCGCTTATCAGGATGGGCGTGCGGTCGAAGGATAGGAGAGGTCAGGGAGGATGGTGTTTGTAGTGTGAGGTATCGCCGGGTGGGCAAAACGACTCTCGCAAAGGTGGTATACAACGAAATCAGACACCTTTTTGAAGGTTGCAGTTTTCTTGGAGATGTTCGGGATGTGATTGGACAGAATAGAGTGGTATCTCTGCAGAACAAGTTGATTCATGACCTGAAGAATGGAGGACGTCTTAAAGTGAAATACCCCGATGAAGGTGTCAAAAAAATAGAACACATATTTCAACAAAACAGAATTCTCATTGTACTAGATGATGTGGACAATTCAGAACAAATCAAACCATTGGCTAACGAGGTTACTTGATTTGGTCCGGGAAGCATAATCATCCTCACATTCAGAACAAAAGATATCATTAAACATTATAGCGTTCTGGCTAGAAGCAAGCGTGAACATCAAGTTTCATCTATGGATGAAAATCATGCTCTTGAACTTTTCCATAAGTATGCTATAAAACCGGATAATATTCCCCCGGAGGAATACGATGCTCTTTCTAGGGAAATCATTTCTGCTGCCGGGTGTCTTCCTTCTACTATTGAAATTGTGGGATAATATTTGTGCGAGGAGGACAAAAAAATATGGGACGAGGCTCTGGGCAATGTAATAGGAGAGCTGAGCAATCGTGTGAAACCAATATTAAAGCAAAACTCTGAACTTTTGAGCAAAAATTCACAAGAAATATTCCTTGATATAGCATGTTTCTTTATAGGGAGTGAAAAGTGTTAGAAACCGAAGCAAGGAACGGACAAGGAAAGGAAGAGGAAGACGAATTTTGGGGAGAAGTTTTTTTCTGTGTATTTCTGACTTGTAATCAATGTACAGGACTTTAGCAGTTATATTACAAGATGTACACATAGAAAAGGCAATGTAATATTTTACAAATCAATCTAAATATTAGATTTCCCGGTATAATCAAAAACGGATCAATCAATTTCCCTCTATAATAAAAAACGGATCAATCAATTTCCCGGTATGTTTCCAAGATCTTTTGCATATCTTCCAACACTCCCCCTCAAGCTGGTGGCTTGTAAATGTCCAAGACGCCTAGCTTGCTCAGTAGATATGCATGTTGTCTTTGACATAGGGCTTTGGTGAACACATCTGCAGGTTGTTCAGCAGTTCCAATCCCTCTTGTCTTGATTTTCCCTTTTTGAATCTTCTCTCGAGTGAAATGACAATCCACTTCTATGTGCTTGGCCCTTTTGTGCATTACAGGATTCGCCGCAAGCTTCAGAGCCAATTCATTGTCACAGAATAACTTCATCGGACCTTTCAGCTGTACTCCGAGGTCACCAAGTAAACCTTGTATCCACAAAATCTCACATGTGATTTTTGCCATAGCCCGATATTCTGCTTCAGCTGAGGATAGAGACATTGTTGCTTGCTTCTTGGTTTTCCATGAAAGAAGAGAATCTCCCAGCTTAATGCAAAAACCAGTTATGGATCTTCGACTCATAGGGCATGTTGCATAATCTGCATTGCATTATGCTGTAATTTCCATGTTGCATCTTCTAGATAGAAGCATCCCGAGTCCTGGACATCCCTTCAAATACTTCACGACCTTTAGAGCGGCATTCATATGGGATTCCTTCGGTTTGTGCATAAACTGACTGAGGTTTTGCACTGCATATGATATATTAGGTCTAGTCATAGTCAGGTATATAAGTTTTCCAATGAGCTTCTGATAACTCGTCGGATCCTGTAATATAGGATCATCCTGAGATGTTCCTCTAGTATGGTCTGCTGTAGTCAATCTGGTATTTTGCTCGATTGGAATGACCGCTGGCTTGCATCCTAATAAACTGGCCTCTGTTATAATCTCCAATACAAATTTCCTCTGACTAAGGGAAATTCCTTGGTGAGATCGAGTGATCTCAATCCCAAGAAAATATTTTGGTGCTCCCAGATCTTTTATATGAAATGTGGTATGCAAATATTTTTTAAGGCTCTCTATTGCAGCTTCATCATTTCCCATGATAAGAATGTCATTTACATAAATCATCAAGTAAATAGATGACGTACCTTTGGTCCATGTAAACAAGGCATAATCATACTTGGATTGTTTGAAGTTTGCACTGGTGAGAGCGTTAGCAAATTTAGCATACCATTGCCTGGAAGCTTGTTTCAGCCCATAAAGGGATTTGCGGAGACGACATACTTTATTCTCCCCCTGTCTCCGTAAGCCCTGAGGAATATTCATGTAAATTTCTTCATCTAGATCACCATGAAGAAAAGCGTTGTGGACGTCCATTTGGTGTAATGGCTGTGGCACCCCAATCCAATAGGGTCACCATAGTGTGCTTTCCACTCTGTTACCTTGACTTGAAGATCTATAAGTCCTGAGAGTTTGTTATTTATTTTTAACGGTCTTGGTGCAACATAAGAGGTATAGCAGAAGCGATTTCACATTTCCCCAACCCATTCATTTCGAAATGATGCACACTTACTAGACATTTTCATAAGATAAACCGAGCACTTTTATTTACTTAACTTGATGGACAACATGAGTTGGTACAACAAAAGGCCAAGGCTTTTCTAAAACTCGGCTATAACCAAAAGTGCCCAACTCTACAGTAGCCATAAACTTCAGTCCATCGGATAGTGCCGGCAGTAAAAAAAAAGAAGCTCCATCAGCTACCCATCACCCGAGGTCAATCACACCCAGCCCGGTCCATCAGCTGGCGGTGGTGGCAGCATCCCCATCATAATCCCGTCACGGCGAACATGCACGGACAGGAACTCCTACACCACGGGGCCTCTAGGTAGACCCACATCATACATAACTAGGACTCGAACGCAGACGAACACCAACCCTCGCACACCGACACAGATGTGCTTTGAACACGAGCACTCAACATCGACCGGGACGCCATAAAATGTGCCACGTGTGACAGGTAACAGAGGCATCTCTCAATCTGAAATGTTAGTCTCCAAACGGGATGAGTACAACCACTTAGCAGCAAAAGATTCAACAAGCTATGTCAAGCATGACAATCAGTATCAAATTTCATACAAGATAGACAAAGCAAGAAATCAAGGGATAAATTGATATCAATATCATGGAATTCTTCAATATTAAAGCAATTGCAATTCTATAAGAATCATATGCCATATAATCAGATCACATATAATTTATTTAGCCTTCAAAAAATTTCATTCCCCAGAGGACCAATGTTTGCGTCCCTCCGGGCCTTCGCATCCACCCTGGCATCGCGAAAGCCTCCGACATTTAACCATTAAGGCCACCGGGCATTCGGAGCATATCACGCCTCTAGGCATCTCGTACCCCACCTGGCATCACGAGAAACCTCGAGGGCCTCCCATGAAAGTGGTTATCCTGGCCATCCGGAATTACGTACCGACAAGCATACCACCGGGCATCCTGAAACTCCTGGGGAATAACCTCCAGCATTTAGCCTCTTAGTGCCACTGGGCATCCACAAGGCATCAACTCTTTCGATCCTTTGGACCTCCCGACTCCCGGGGCATCATTAACCCGAGGGTTCAATGGTAACAATTAGCATTTTAAATTCACAAGAGCATCTTCATTTATCAAACAAGATATCTCATGGACCTTTTATCAATCACAAGGTTCCATCATCAGCATCATCATATCACATAGCAATTCAAAATATATTCACCTATAGGACAAATTGTGTGAAAATTCGAAGCAGCAGTTCAATTTCCACATTCGCACGGTTTTGGTAACAATTCCGAATTAATTACTAAATAGGCTCAGAAAATTATGAAAATTTGACACATTATCAATGAGACCTAGAGGAAAAAATTTCATGAAGAACACCAGGTCATATTCTTTACGTACCGAGGGTAAAAAGCTCGATTTTTCCTAACTATCATTCTGTAAAATCTCCAGATTTGGTGTTTTCATAGAAAAATCATTTCGATGGTCATCTCTTGTTATTTTATTCTGAATTTTTGATATGTTGTTCATGAGGATGTGCTATAAAAATTTCATCAAGGAATATAAATCTAATTGTGGCTAGATAATTACAGAAAAATCGATGAAGCACCGATGGTCGTTCTGTCCCTTGCAAAACAGCTTACTAGCCAAAGGGAAATTTGCTTCTATTCCATGGATTTCGACCTCCAACACCCACAAGCAAGTATATACCAGCATACTACATTGCAATATACCCTCTTTACTTCCCAAAAATTCATCATAGTCAGATCTTTAGATCTTAATTTCCCTTCTAAAAATTCGAAATCCAATACATGCACTGTTTTTGCTTTGCTTCTAGCTCTAACTTCATCTAGTGTGATCCCAATCAACATGCAGCTCTAATTTCTACACTTCCTCACATCTACTAACATTCCACAGACAATTCTAACATGCAAAGGCATAAATAGCTGAACTTCCACTTGCCTTGATGTCCTACGGTTCAACGGCATGTGGTGAGATGGCGAGGAGTATGCGGCTCAACAACGGCAAGCTTGAACGGCGTCGACAGCGGCAACTCGAGCACGACCACGGATTCTCTCTCTCACTCACGGTTCTCTCCCTCTCTCTCTGTCCGAACTCCTTTCTCTCTGGTTAGTACAAGTGAGCTGATTAGTCGCTGGTTTTTCACCAAAACCAGTCAACTAAGAGAACATTTTTCCATGGTTTGGCTGAAAGAAGGGCAGCTGGATCCGTACGTGTCCAGCATACATCTCTTCCTTCGACACCTTGCTCCTCTCTTGCAACGTGCCTTCAGCCATTTAACTAATTCTTTTCTTAATCCCAATTTGCTGGCCGACCGTGAAAAAGCAACGTGGCATCAATGGTAAAAAATTTTCCTCTCATAGTTGACTAGGGTGTCGACCAAACGGAGAGAGGTTTGGGGCAGCTTTGGGCGTGGACGATTCTTCCTTTTCCGCATGGGTGTGCATGTCCCTTATGCACGGCCGAATTCTATTTCTTCGGCTCATAATTTTAACTGATAGAAGTCCAAAATTTCCCTCTCTTTTCGTATACATTTTTGGTGGTACAATTGTGTAGCGTCATCAAAGCAATTTGCACAACTCAATAAGATTGAATGTAGTACTAACGATGATGAATTCCAATAGTAGCTTCGTCAATCCATGACATTTCATCATCATCATTTTTTTTTTCTAAGATTGGCAAAATAAGGGTGAGATTGGTCTCACTAATAACCTTATGTAAAGAGGCTTTTGACAATACTCTAGCCTATCCTCGATCGAACTATTTTCTAAACTGAGGTATCAGTCCATTAATGAAATAAAATGGTGTTCACACATGATGCCAACGACACTATTCGACGATACTCCCATCGATCGGTCACGGTCATCACATGTCCGAGGGTTGTCAAATTTCTCGGGTGCCACAATGGCCAATCATGGATTGCTGCAACTGATAAGAATGAGCGGACGGTGACATCTTTAGCAACTGGAGAAAAAGTTTCGTGATAGTTGAATCCTTCTCGTTGTGTATATCCCTTCGCCATCAATCGAGCTTTGTATCGTTCAATGGATCCATCAGCTCTATACTTTACTTTATAGACCCATTTGCATCCTATGGATTTCCTATTCGGGGGCAAATGAACTATCTCCCATGTGTGATTATCAGTCAATGCCTATAATTTTGTTTCCATGGCCTTTTGTCACCGTGAGTCTTTGGATGCCTCATCATAACTAGATGGTTCTTTCTCATTTGATATACGACTAATGCGACATCTATGTTCCGACGAAAGCTTTTCAAAGGAGACATAAAAAGATATTGGATAGTTAATACCTGGTCCGTTAAGTGAGTCACAGACATAGTCTTTGGTCCACGTTGGTGGTCTCGTAGCTCGCCCCAAACGTCGTGGATGATCCGTTGGCGGTGGAGGAGGAGATATCTCCGCAGCATTGTTTTCTGTCTATTCACCAGAATCATTCTCAATATTTAATGGAATAGCAGGTACACTTTCCAATGTTGCCGTTTGAGGTGTCTGATCAAATGAGGAGGATGGAATGACCTGTCCTGGTGATGCTGTGAGAAAATATTCAGGAGATATATTTTCCTCAATTGAGGAGCGATGAGAATTGTTTGAGAGATCCAAATTCTCTGTAGACTCACGAAATGGAAAGACAGTTTCGTGAAAAATGACATCCCTGCTCATGAAAAATTCTCCTGTTGATGGATCGAGAACATAATAGCCCTTCTGTAGGTTAAGGTAACCCATGAAAATGCACCTCCTGGCACGTGGACTCATTTTGTCTTGAGGTCCCATAGTTGCAGTATAACATAGACAACCAAAAACTCGTAGATGATCTACTGCTGGTTTTTTTTTTTTTTTTCCATAAAGTAATTCAAAGGGTGATTTACCAGCTAATATTCGAGTAGGCATGCGGTTGATGAGATATGCTGCAGTTAGGACACAATCTCCCCAATATATCGTTGGAACGGATCCTTGAAACTTCAAAGCTCGTGCGACTTCCAGCAAGTGACGGTGTTTACGTTCCACTACTCCATTTTGTTGTGGAGTATAAATACAAGAGCTTTCATGTAGAATGCCATGAGACAAGAAAATTGATCTATAGTCATGACTAAAAAAATCCTTTCCATTGTCAGTATGTATTCGCTGGATTGATTTCCCAAACTGATTTTTAGTTAGGGTGATGAATGTTTTCAAATGAGATGGAACTTGAGCTTTTGACTGCATCAGGAATACCCATGTGGCCTGAGAGTGATCATCCACAATTGTTAGAAAATATCATGAACCATCATAATGTGCTGTGTGATACGGTCCCCAGACATCCACATGAATTAAAGAAAGGATAGCAGCGGAACGTTTTGCATTCAAAGGGAAAGGTGTGCGAGACTGTTTTGCGAGAGGACAAATATGACATTTAGAGTATGGAAAGAAGGCACTATGTCCCATTCTTAAATGTAAAAGAAAATCTTTATCATTGGCAATGACATTACACAATGACAACTTATTGAAAGGAATTGAATTCAAATCAAAATGACTTGGAATACTGGTCCAAAAATATAAACCTTCAAAAAGACTACCCAAGCCCATCAGTTTCCCATTCAAAAGGGCTTGAAAAAAACATGTGTCAGCATCGAAGAGTATTTGACAGGAATTTTCCTTGCAGACTTTGGACACGGAAATGAGATTGAACTGAAATTATGGGACATAAAGGACATTTTGTAGGACAATTTGAGAGCTTAGTTGAATAGTCTCTGTCAATGTGACATGAGTAATGTTTCCATTTGGAAGTTGCACAGAAATAGGTGTATCCAATTTCCTATGCATTTTTGAAAAAAAACTTATATCACAAATGATATGATCACTTGCTCCTGAGTCAACTATTCATGCCCTTTTTGAAATATAATTGATCAAGCAAAGGATATACCCGAGAAACTTCCTCCTTTATTTCCAATGTTTGCTTTTTGCAATGCCTGCATCAATTGCTGATATTGCCCATAAGTAATTGGTTGGTCACTACTTGGTCCAAAAGAGGTCCAAATCACCAGTAAGCTGCAGAATACTCTTTCTTTTTCCTTTTTCTCCCGGCTTTCCATGTAATTTCCAGCAATTATCTATGGTATGATGTGGACGTTTGCAATGTTCACAGTATAATTTACCTCTCCCCCTTGAATTTTGGCCGAAACTCCTTATTGATGCGGAAAAAATTTGGCCGTCGGATGCTTTAATTGTGGAATTATCTCCACCGTCCGATGCAACGGACAGATCAACTCCCTGCGGACCGTTAGATCGCCGGAGGAAATCAGGGCCATCAGATCTCCGCAAGAAATCCGAGCCGTCAGATCGCTAGATTAAATCCGGGCCATAGCCTCCTTCCCTTTTAAGGGTTCTGTCGCTTGTTGCAAACCCTAGCCCCTCGCGATTTTCTCTCTCCCGGGCTAGGGTTTTTGCCCTCGATTCTCTCCCACGGCGTTCTCCACGAAAAGCAAGAGCAACGGTGTCGCCTCCTCGTGTCTGCTCCGGAGTTGTGAGCCGCTAGCTCTCTTCTTGCACGGCCAGCTGGAAAATCCGACCGAGGGGCGGCACGAGATCCATCGCTGAGATCTGCGAATGAAATGTTAGGTATGTTTCGTTCAAAATTAAAAGAAATCGAGTGGATTTCTCCCTCTCCTTCATGGATCTGTACTGCTTGAGAGTTTCTGGAGGTCCCTCGAGTTTTTCTTCCACGGCCTTGAGCTCATTCCAGAGTGATGAGAGTTTGTTGTAAACCGCTGTGACAGACATATTCCCCTGCTTGAGATCTGTGAGTTCCTGCATGAGACAAAAGATTTTTGCTCGGTCTAATTTCTTGTACATTTCTTTGATGTTGTCCCACATGATTTTCGAATCTTCCGTTAGTGGGAGGCCTGCTGCGATGTCTGGAGAGACACAATTGCTGATCCAGGTGCGGATAAGGTGATTGCACTTTCTCCAGTGCCTGGCTAGCCTTTGGTCCGATGGAATTGGTACGGTTCTGTCGAGGAAACCGTCTTTATCCTTTGTCACGAGAGCCCGCCAGAAGTCTTATGACCATTTGTTGTAGTTTTCTGGCCCGGTCAATTGTAGACTGATTAGTCGCAATTGTGGACTGTCGGCGGTTGACACATGCAAGGGGTCGCCTGGCTCTGGTCGGCCGGTGATGGCCGCAATCAGAAACGGTAAAAATCCGGGTGAAAGGTTCGGGTAGGGGTTCGTCCCTGTACCCGACCCATTAAACCTGGTTCCATGACCCGCATTGAAGAGTCCTGGGTGAGGGTTTGTTCCCAAACCCGCTTCTCCAGACTTGCTTACTCGTTCTGTCTTGGCGGCTGAGCTTGCCCCGCTCGTAACTGGTAGGCTCCCGTCGGGCTGAATATTACTCTGGTAACTTATTACCCCCGGCAATGATGGATTTGGGCCTTGCCTGACGTACCATGGATAAGGTACCCATTGGTAAGGATGGCTCGAAATGGGCTGCCCCATATTCGCCTAAGCCGGGAATAATTGCCATTGAGTCTGGATTTGTTGCTGGGTTGTGGGAATTGCAGGTATTGTGCCCGGTGCTGTGGCCTTGTGTCTCTCTCGTCGGTGTGACGTCGCCTGTGGAACGAACGCCAGCAGTGGCAGGGAGCAAATTCTCTAGATTCATGGTAAAAAAATCCTTTCCGTTTCTTCTTTCTTCTTACAGAATTTGATTCTATCATAACAAGACGTTGATATGTCTTGCAGCTTCAATAACATATGGAAGCAATTGGGTGCGGAAGTTGGAGCTTAGAGCCAAGGCTCTGATACCATGTCAGAAACTAAAGCAAGGAACGAACAAGGAAAGGAAGAGGAAGACAAATTTTGGGGAGAAGTTTTTTTCTGTGTATTTCTGACTTGTAATCAATGTACAGGACTTTAGCAGTTATATTACAAGATGTACACATAGAAAAGGCAATGTAATATTTTACAAATCAATCTAAATATATTCTCTATAATCAAAAACAGATCAATCAATTTCCCGGTATATTTCCAGGATCTTTTGCATATCTTCCAATAAAAAGAGAAACCCCTACTATATGTGGGTTGCTCAAAGGCTTCACCCAGACACTGGTGTTCGTGAGCTTCAAAACATATCCTTTCTAAAAATTGGAGAAGAAGATGAGTTTTTGATGTACAACCCAGTAAAAATCTTTGGAACTGAAACTGTCAAGGATAACTGTATAGACCCTGGGAAGTGCAGCAGGCTGTGGGACTACAAAGTTGTCCAAACAACATTGTGGGAAATGAAGGTAAATTCACACTGAGATTTCTCCAGTATTCTCATCGAGTTTTCCTGTAGATGCAATGATTTAATTATCGTTTCATTGCATTTATCTTTTGTTCTGATTTTACCTTCCCTTTTTTCCACAGTATTGGCAGGATACAAGAGATGTCAATGCACTCCGTATAACCCCTGATTGCAATTGAGATTCGAACTTCAACTGTTTACATTGGAAAGATTTTCGTTATCTATAAAAACTGAGGTTTCTTGATTTGGACAGTGTTGATATTAAAGGAAATTCTGAGGATGACGGTGTTCTTCCAAACCTAGTGTGGCTTGATTGGCTTGGATGGAGTCAGAAATGACAGTTGTTTGCATTGACTATGGAGAAACTGGTAATTCTCGACTTGTCTTCAAGCGCCAAGTATCATTGATATTGGAAGAGTGGGAAACATTGATGAGGGTAAGGCATTTATGTGCTCGTGTGCTTTTTTGATACACATGTGTGCTCTGCACTTTATTGTAAGACATTATAGCTGAAGTAGTAACTAAACATACGGATCATGTCTTTCTTGCAGAAGGCTAAGCGTTTGAAAGTCATGAATGTAAAAGATTGTCCTTTCATCTGTGCATCTCTGGAATTCCGCTACGAAGAAGTGCCTCTAGAACGTCTGATCCTGGAAGGTTGTTTTTAAGTAAATTCAACAAATCATGGATCGACATCTGGCTTAGTGAATCTAGTTACCTTGAACCTGAAGCGTTGCACATATTTTTTGTTTTTGCCACGACAAGTGTGCTCCCTGACAGCATTGAAAGAGCTTCTCATTGATGAAACCATCATTAAAGAACTTAATTTTGTGGAAAACTCTCTGCCTGCACTTGAAAATCTTAGTGCTTGCAAATGTAAAAAGTTGGTTAACATCAAGTCCATTCCATTCTTAAAGCATCTTCAGAAACTTACTTTAAGAAGTTGCGAAAACCTAAAAGAAATTCCACCTGGCATTGGAGGGCTTGATCAGCTACAGGAAATGGACCTCTCACACACCTTAATTGGGGAATTACCTCCGTCTTTCAAGAACTTAAATAATCTTGAAGTGCTAAAGATGGTTCGTACTCCCCTAAAACGATTTCCTGAAGCCATAAAAGATCTTTGGAAGCTTAAAGAGTTGGATTTCACCAGCTGCGAATGTCTGGAGGGACATTGCAACATTACAGGATTGTTTTCATTGAGAATCTTGAAATTAAAATACACAAAAAAATTTTCAAATGCCACTGGGCAATTTCGTCTCCACATCCTTGAGTTAGGTGATCCTGTCCCTAGGCAGATGTTTCCATAATTTTGCTTGATCTCGGACTTCATTGTTGACAAAATGCAGATGATCCTGTGTATGTCATGCTTTAGTCTTGAAGCTGGAAACCTAAGGTGTGTTCTGGAAGTTTGTTATCCATGTGGGCTTAAACGAGTAAGTGGATGACTGAGATGGTTGATTTTGTCAAACTGCTCTTCTTCATGACAGGTTACTGATGTTAGAGCCACTGAATTTTGCATCAATGATCATGAATGATCTCAATCTATGTTTCTGAAGAGCTTGAAGTTGAAGCATCTTTGGAACGATTTGAAGTACGAGTAATCAACAAAGAAAGAGAGATATTGTCATAGGAAGACACCACTCTATGTTCCTTTTTGTGTGTGTGCGCACTTGGAGACACTACTTTTCTTTTGACAGCAAGTATCTGGAACTTCTTATCATTGTGTACTCCTTGTATCTGTGGTCTCTACATTGAATTTATCTCAAACTATTGGAGCATTTTTGAATTTGCTAGTTCCATCATCTATGCAACTGGTTCTGTTTTGTCTTCCTTGCCATCACATGATTGGCAGGGGTCACTTTAGTTGTTTTTGCCTTTTTTATGCCAAAATTTGTTGAGTTTTTTGTATTCAATTGTGTTTATTTTCTGTCTCTTTCCTTTCGCTGTTTTCTTTGATCTGCATATGGCTATTATCAGCAGCAACAAAAAGCAAAAGATTGTTATCACATTAGTTTAGTGGTACATACCAATTTAATGATCCCCATCTTATGACTACAAGCATATAATGCCAATTCAACTTGAAGTGATAGAGGAGAAAGCAGAGGGAATTTCTTTGGAAATGCAAGGGGTTGAGTTTGTATGACCTGGTGCTATCTCTTTGGTTTGCTTCTTGCAGCATCCTATGATTTAAATCTTGTTATGCCTAGGTGGCAGATGCAAAACAAGTCTCAAGGAAACTTGGGCAAGCTGTTGCTAAACCTGATCGTCCTAGTTTTAGATATGATTGCTTGATATTATGTTATTTGCTCATTGTTAGAGTGGTCTCCTCACTAGTTCTGTCATGTTCTAAATTTTCTAATACTAAGTGCGACTTCACTGTTGTTGGCATATCATATACTAGGATTGAGTAATCCATTGAAGCTTGTATTGCCTTGTCAGTCACTTTCATTTTCCTGTAAATGGCTTTTCGAGTTCATGAATTCACTCATGACCCTATATTAAAGGAAAGTTGTCCCTCATGTGCTTGGTTGAACATTCAATGAGGTCCTGACCTCCAGAGGTGAACGGTCCAGGTGCTCTTTTTGGTTTAGGAATGGAGCTTCTTGTTGTTTTTGGAAAATAACATGTTTAGCAGCCGACAGAAATCATTTTGAGGCCATCAGTATTCGGAAGGATTTATAGTTGATATGCACGTTGCTGGATGAAGAATATGAAGTGACAGCAGGAGCTTATCACATTGCTGAAAATGTGGCAGAATGTTAAGTCATGGCCTTGAGTGGTTAAACTTTTTCTCACTGGGTCTCAAATTCACAAGCTAGCTGGTTACGTTTCGGGGATTGTTGATTGTCCATCAGAATTCAAAATATTTGTTCCAACTACTTAAAAGGGTGGAGTGGTTGTAGGCTTACTCAGTCATTTTCAAGTCCATGTTGAAGTGGAACATTTATCAAACCAAGAGGGAAAGAGACAGTTTCTCGAAACTGGGTGATGGCAATCAAAAGTTCCTTATAAAAGGAAAAGTCTCATTTGAAAAGTGACATGTCAAGATAAGAAAGGTCAGCTCTTTCATAGCAGACGAGCATGGATTTGATCCATTAGGTTCTTGACTTTGTTCATTTTAGTCCAAAGTTAGCCTTCGCACCTAGAATAAGTAATACTTGTTATGGCTATGGTTATCACCTAGAGAGGGGATGAATAGGTAATTTTGCGGAAATGAAAGAATTTAAACAATATTGCAGCGAAATAACTTCTGATGAAGTGGTTTGATTTTTTTTTTTATTCATTCGTGAAACAATCGCGCTCTACATATCTCCCGAAATTGTTTACCGTATTAGACATCTCGATCGCTACTCCAAGCAAAACTCTTGACCATCTCAACTCCAATTAATTTTCAAAAGAGAACGGTGGTTGTGACTTGGTTGAATTTTCCTCATATCCAGCCCTGCCCCCTATTATGGATTGCTATACATCTAATTAATTGAATGTGAGAATAACTTATACGTAATTAATCGAGCCCAATCCAACGACCAACCAGTGCAAGGATTGAAAATTGCTTAAGAGCAATGTGATTTGGAAATGTTGCAGGATTACCACCCATGCTTACTTATCATAGATCTTGAAAAATCCTTAACGTTGTGGAGAGAGAGAACGGGGAATGGAGGCAAGGAAGGCTCGATTTTATTAAGCCCTGTATCATCAAGTGAGGATATTTTCGTTTTTTTCACACCGATTGGCTATGTATAGAATAGGAGCTTGCGCGGCTTATAGGATTACCACCCATGTCTACTTAGCATTGCTAGAGCATCCTCCCGAAAGAAAAGGAGAAGGGGACCCTTCACCCCCGAAGAGCTATGGCGGGGCCAATCGTCTCCAGGTTTGCTAAACTTCTGGATGATTTGGCAAATGATGGACAATTATGGAGTGTTGGCAATGAATTTGGAAGAATGTAAACGTTAATTATTTCTTGAACTCTTAATCCTCATTTGTCTTTCTTGTAGACATTTTAGGAGCACTTTTGTTTCCACCTCAGACCGCTACTCAAACAAAAGTCCCACATTAGATGTCTCCCAAAATTATTTACTTTATTAGACTTCGCTTAATTACTTCCGTTCATGATGGTGATAGTCCTTGAAAAATCTTTAATATAGAGAGAGAAGATGGGGAATGGGGACACAGTAATAGTATGCTCCATTTTAATCCCTATATTGGCAAATGAGGGTATTTTTGTCTTTTTGATGCTGATTGGTTGTGCATAGAACAGGAAGAGATCAACAAGTAGAGGTGTGCAACAAGAACAGGTTTAAAGAGAACCAAATCAGACCACTCGAAAGATAGATCGAGCAATTGGTTCCGATTGAACTAGTCCGAGAACCGGTTCTAGTTTTTGGGAATCGATTAGAACTGGTCTAGTTCCTAGTTCCAAGTAAAGACCTATCCGGCGCTCACGAGCCGAACAGTTTTTGGAACCGATTTTTGGCCATTGTTAAAAAAACTGTTTGCCTCTCATTGTCGCCACCATTGGCGCTGTAGGAACACAACCCAACTCGTTGTCGCTAGACGCAGATCATCACCATCGCCTCTCTTTTGCAGCTCGCGACTCCGACGGAGCTATTCAGAGCAACTGAGGTGAGTTCGAAATTTAATGTTTTCGGTAAACCCTTTTCTCCTTTTCTTTTTTGGAAGTGAAGGCTTTATTTGATTTGGGCTTAAGGCCCATCCGCCAAAGTTGGGCCCAGAAAGCCCGGCCCACGGGAATAGGGCCCGTGGAAAGAAGGGGGTATAAAAGGGAGGAGAGAGAGAGAGAAGACGTTGGTTGAAATCATAATTCACGTCTTCTCTCTCCCGCGCGTATTCTCAAGAACAGTAACGCATACGGCTTGTTCTTCCTCCCTTCAAGGCTTCATCGGATCGAATTGCTCGCTTTCTCTTCCTCCATCAACGTCGGTGTTTAATGCGTGGCTAAAAGGTACGCTCGAATCCGTGGTGTGCTTTAGGATCGGTGATGCGTGTCGTTTTCTTGGGCTTCGCTTCCGCATTGATTTAGGGGTTTGATTTAGTGTCGAATCCGGTTTTCGGGGATCAGTCATTCCTAACATTGGTATCAGAGCCCGCTTTCACGTTTTTCCCGATCAATTATGATGTTTTTGATTGAGTTTTCGCGAAGAAACTTTCGGCCGTACTGAACCGGGCGAAAATCCCGACACCCGAGACTTCTTCGGCCATTTTCATGAGATTTCGAATGTCAAAAACAAATTCTGAAAGCACCGGGAGAAAGGCGACGTGGAGACGAAGTCCGGAGATGTCTCGAGCGCGGCCGGCGACGCCGCACGCACCCACACGCGCACCGGAAGCGCTGTGCGTGGGCGCGACGCAGCGCCGAAGAGCTCGATCGCCAGCGCGTGCCTCACACGCGCCCGGTCGGCGACCGGCGCGTGCGCCGCCGCCCGGCCAGCCGGGCCGGCACGCGCCCGGTCCACGGACGGCAGCGTGCCGTCGCCATGCGTCACCCAACGGTCGATAACCGCTGGGCTGATGTCATCGATGACGTCGCGATGACGCGGTTGGCAGGCCGGCGGCGACCCGACCGCGAACCGACCCGACCCGACCAGGGCGATATGGCACGCAGCGTGGCGGTGCCGGCGACGTCAAGCGTGATGTCATCCCCGCGCACGCTGCGCGTCGCGGCGTCGTCCGCCCGAACGTCCGGCCGGTCGGTCTGGTTCGATCGGTCCGTCCCGGTCCGACGACCGACGACCGTTGACCGGCGACGACCGTTGACCGTTGACTTGACCGTTGACTTTGACCGTTGACCCAAAAAAAAAAAAAAAAAAAGGGAAAAGAATGTGTTTCTTTTTCAATTAAGTCTATGTGGATTATATGTAATCCCTTATTTGTTCTGCATTTGTTGCAACAATGCCTCCCCTGAGGTTGCGCACACCTATTCGCGCAGTGACCGATGAACAAAAGGAAAGGCCCCATCTGTCAGTTGATAGGAAATGACCGATCATCGATGGGAGAGTGGTGACTTAATTGATCACGTCCTGAAGTCAACGGAAAATTCAACAGGTTATATGGAATGGTCGTCCTATGTCACGGTCGAGATGGTGCGATTTTTCATAAGCACTCTTCCACCGAATGGCAAGATGTGTTGAATCGCATATGGGATGTCAACGGAGTCGTTCCTATAAGAAAATTGTGATGGATTTTGTAAATGAATATTATTGTATTGTTTCAAGGGAAAAGATCAAGAAATTGAACAAAAGAGGATCTTTCCCTAGTTCGTGTCTTGACTTGGTGTTAGTTGTATTTCTTGATATATGTTAAGTGTGATTTATGGACATATTATGTAATGATTACTACCTAATTGTGTTAATTGAAAGCATTATTGTTTTTTTTTTAGATGTTCTATTATATATTGCTTTACATTATTGCTGGTTCTTCGTGGGTAATTAGCTATGGGTAGTTTTAGAAGTTTTTGTAGCTTCATAGAATTGATTTTGCATAAGAAAATTATATTGATGATAGTTTTAAGTTAGGATTTTTGGAGGATGATTGGAAACATAGTGACCTTTTGATTCTGAAACCTTACTTGAAATTATTTATTAATATGATGGGTCTATGTAAAAGGGATGCATAAATGATAGGCATTAATAATTCGTGCATATTTGTCTCGATTTGTTCGAGATCAATGGCTTCCAGCCACAAAGAGCATAGTTGCCGAGCTGAACAAAGGTGAAAAGCTCAATGGAGACAACTATGAAATTTGGCAAATGAAAATCCAGTATGTCTTTGGAAGAGCAAGAAGCACTTGAGGCTCTTGTCATGACCATGGTAGAACCTCAAGAGGGAACTCACGCACAAAGACAAAAGAAACAAAGAAGCTTTTTCTGCGTGGAAAAGAATGAACTCTCTAGCTCGCATCACGTTGCTGAGCAGCATGGAAAATGACGTCATGCGAGAGTTTCGGCGTTTTGACAATGCTAAGGAAATGTGGGAAGCATTGGCAGCTAGATTTGATCATACTTCGGTGACTAGATTGAGGCAGCTCACTATCGAGTTTGACTCTTATAAGAAGCCTCATGGTCGAGACCATGAAGCAACATCTTAGAAAGATGTCAAACATGATAACCGAGCTGAGAGATGCTTTGGCCATGTCCTCACGGATGAGCAGCAAGTGCAAGCGGTGATTCGTTCCTTGCCTCGAGTTGGGAGCATATGAAGGTGCACGACTCATAATGAAAATATCAAAACCCTTGAGGATGCAATGCGTCATCTTGAGCTGGAAGAGGACCGCTTGTTGGCGGCTAAGCCGGATGCTGAACTTTATTATGCTGGTTCTAGCTCAAATGGAGCTCCGAGCTCCAAACGCAAGCGCCCTAACCGGTTTGATAAGGGGAAAGGCAAGGAAGAAGCAGGTCCTTCAGGGAAGAAACCCAAGTTTAACCAACATGAAAGAGGGAAGCGTCATCGCATGAAAAAGCTTGCAAGGGTGAAATGCTACAACTGTGACAAGAAGGGTCACTATGCTCGCGACCATGTCGTGAGCCAAAGAAGGTATGCACCCCTTGTACTTTTCAGAACTTTACTTATGTGTCGAGTTACGTGTTCCTAACGAGTCTAATCCTTTGTGGACTGTGGATTCGGGAGGCGACAGACCATGTAGCGAAGGATAGAGGATCCTTCGTGGAATTCCGACAAGTACCAACCGGAACTAAGTGGATCTATGTGGGAAACAACTCGAGCTGAAGTGAAAGGAATTGGCACATGCCAACCGAATATGCGTGGTGGACGCACCTTGTTTCTTCATGATGTATTGTATGCTCCGGAGATTCGTCGAATTTAGTGTCGTATTAATGTTGGTTAAATTAGGTTTTAATATGAACTTCTGTAGTAGAGGTGTGAATTTGTTTTTGGAGACAAATTACTATGGTTGTGGCTATTTTCTGGATGGTTTTATTGTATTAGATATTGATTATGTTAATGCTAATGTTTGTTATTCCCTTATCACATCTTCTAATACCTATGATAATGATGTGGATGTGTGGCATGCTAGACTTGGTCACATTGGCCAACAACGTATGAATAGACTAGCCAAAGAGGGCTTGTTGGGTAACATTGAAAAAGTCAATTTACCCATATGTAAGCATTGCCTAGAAGGAAAAACAACACGGAAACCATTTGGGAAAGGGAAAAGAGCTGAATTTCCTTTGCATTTAATCCATTCGATGTCTCTGTGGTCCAATGAATGTGAGAGGAAGGCATGGGGCTGTTTATTTCATCACCTTTATTGATGATTATACTCGATTCGGATATGTCTATTTGATTTCTCATAAGTCTGAAGCAATAAGTTGTTTCAAAAGGTTTATGAACCTGGTAGAAAATCAATTAGACAAGAAAATAAAAACATTGAGATCCGATCGAGGTCGAGAATATTTATCGATGAGTTCAGAAAATTATGTGATGAAAAAGGAATAGAAAGACAGTTGTCTATTCCGTATACTCCTCAACAAAATGGTGTTGCGAGAGAAGAAACGAACCCTCTTTGGAAATGGTTAGGTCTATGATGGCGCATGCTAACTTACCTATCACCTTTTTGGAGTGATGCATTGTTAACGCTGCCTATATACTTAACCGGTGCCTTCCAAATCGGTTACTTCCACTCCATATGAGTTATGGACAGGTAGAAACCGGACTTAAGTTTTCTTAAGCCATGGGGTTGTGCCGCCTATACACATGAATCCTCTCACAAATTTGGGAAATTGGGTCCCGAGGAGGAAAGAAGAGTATTTTCATAAGATACTGCAACACTCGAAAGGATATGTGTTCATAGGTGAGCAAGAAAGTGGAAGTATAACTGAGTTTGAATCACGAGATGTCACATTCTTAGAGGATGAATTTCCTAAGAAGGGCGAAATAGGGAAGATTGTTCTCTATTTGAAACCTTGGATCATGATAATGACCTTAGTGGACTTCGTCCAAGTGGGAGTAATATGAGAAGTGATGAATTGAATTCAACTCATTCTCAATTGCAACCCACTTGATGAGACGACATCATTACCTAATCCAAGTGGGAGCATAATGGGAAATGATGTGCAAAGTGTACAATCTCCCATTAGGCGAACAAGTCGCCAAAGTATTCCCGTCGACGTTTTGGCATTGAAGGGGAAACTTTTATGGTTGCTCCACAAGATGAGGATGAGCCAAGAAATATTAATGAGGCTCAATTGCCCTAGTAAGGAAAAATGGATCAATGCAATGGAAGAGGAAATGGAGTCAATGAAATCAAACCAGTGCTGGGAACGGTTGATCTACCAAAAGGACGCAGCTATTGGGAACAAATGGGTTCTCAAAATAAAGCGAAAGGCTGATGGCTCGATTGAAAGGCATAAGGCTCGCCTTGTGGCGAAGGGGTATAATCAACAGAAGGAAGGAATGATTATGAAGATACGTTTTCTCCTGTAGTGAGATTTACCTCAATCGCATTATTTTGGCAATAGTGGCTAGTCGGATCTTGAATTATATCAAATGGATGTAAAGACCGCTTTCCTCAATGGAGAATTAGAGGAAGAAATATATATGGAACAACCTTGTTGGTTTCATAGTGAAAGGCCAAGAAGAAAAGTATGTCGACTTTTGAGGTCGATATATGGTCTTAAGCAGTCATCAAGACAATGGTATGTACGTTTTCATAATGCCATAATGGCATATGATTTTACGATGATTGAAGAGGATCATTGTGTATATATCAAAAGATCCAAGGATCAATTTGTGATCATATCATTATATGTTGATGATATACTAATTGCTTTGGAAGCAATATGGAGTTTGTTAAGACCGTCAAGAGTTGGTTGTCTTCCAACTTTGAGATGAAGGATATGGGTGAGGCTGCATACATTCTTGGAGTTAAGATTTCAAGAGATCGTTCGAAGAGATCGTTGTCTCTTTCGCAAGAAACTTATATAAACAAAGTTTTAGAACGGTTTCGTATGCAAGATTGCAAACCCATAGACACTCCTATTGCAAAAGGTGAAGGATTGAGCCATAGCTCGTGTCCAAGGACTCCACAAGAGAAGGAACAAATGAAACATGTTCCTTATGCAAGTGCTGTTGGGAGCTTGATGTACGCTATGATGTGTACAAGACCCGACATATGTTTTTGCGCTTGGAATGGTGAGTAGATACCAATCCAATCCAGGTCCAGCACATTGGAAAGCTGTCAAAAGAATACCGAGGTATCGAAAGGAACTGCTGATTACAAGTTGAATTACCAAGGAAAGGATCTACGACTTGAAGGCTATTCGAGATGCTGATTGGGGAGGAGATTTAGATGAAAAATCTACCTCAGGATTTGCTTTCTTACCGAGCAATGGCGCAATATCATGGAGTAGTAAGAAGCAAACCTGCATAGCCTTATCCACGATGGAAGCTGAGTTCGTGGCATTATGTGCAGTACAAAGAAGCAGTTTGGCTTAAGAGATTCTTGGATCATTTAGGTGTTTATTGAGAAAGCTGCAAATCCATTGTTGGTTAACCGTGATAGCCAAGCAGCTATAGCGTACACCAAAGATCCAAAGTATCATGGCAAGACCAAACATATAGATACCAAGTATAACTTTGTAAAAGATATGATTGCACGAAAGGATGTGAGCTTACGGTACATATCTACGCATAGAATGGTAGCAGATCCTATGACAAAGCCAATACCTAGAGATGTGTTTTGTGGTCATGTAAAATCTCTAGGATTGCGTAGAGTCGATGTACTGAATTGTAATTTCCCTGAGTTGTTCACATTTATGAAATTTTGTTTTTCATTGATTAATGCCTATGAATCTTTGTATGATCTTTATGCATCTTAATGCTCAGTGCATTATTTTAAGTTGAGAAGTATGTCGGACAGATATAAGATTAGCCCACTCACACGGGTAATCGCCTCTATTTACTGTGTGATAAATAGAGATGAGACTGTTTTTAAGCTTATTATCTAGGTGATAATCGAGCTCAAGCTTAAAACACGTATGTCGTCTTAACTGAGTGTTAAGATGAGGACATAATACTTACTATGTCCGAAAGTAAAATAACCCACATATTTTACTTTATCTGTCTAAAATGCCGATGTGAGTTCTGATGAATTTTGTGATTGAGTAGATACGTGAACTCAAGTTAGACATTAGGTATGTCCGAACTATCATCTGTACGGTATTGAAAAGTGTAGACATACGCTCCATGGTAAAAGGAGTTAATACCGTAATACGTATTTCATACTACGTATGCATAAGACGACCAATAAGAGTGGCAAAAAGTTTGATCTCAACTTTTATGACGTGTGAGACTCTTGAGGAAAAGAGTTCCTCAATTTTTAGTCCCCTCGGGACTCTTACTTATTCTCAAGATTTCTATTTAGTGTTTGCTATCTTAGGGTGTTGCCAATGGTCATGTGATGATTCGATCTAATGGGGCATTTCTAGAAAAGCAAGCTGGACTGAAATTGAGAGTTTGAAGGAAAGAGGAAGATCGATTTTGGAGAATCACATTATAGTTTTGTATTCACTGGTCGACCAATTATAACTGTCTTTGTGATAATTATAATTGTGAATACAATATATATCATTGTTTAAAAGAGATTAAGAGAGATATAAATGTGAACGATCAATCTAGGGTACTGCATACTAAATCTACTCGGAGTGTGACGCCCATTATGAGCTGCTATATATTCCTAACAGATGTATAGTAACGAGCTCTCAAAGTATGCTGGTCGCACGGATTATTCACCAGTATGAATGTTGAAGAGAGTAAAGAGAATCATGTTTGGCCCACCATGTTAGAGAGAGTCTATGATGGATTATTCTCTTTGGGCCTGAGTAGGGCTGTCCGCCCATGTTGGTTTTGGACCACCATGTGCGAGTGGGAGATGAAGGCTTTATTTGATTTGGGCTTAAGGCCCATCCGCCAAAGTTGGGCCCAGAAAGCCCGGCCCACGAATAGGGCCCGTGGAAAGAAGGGGGTATAAAAGGGAGGAGAGAGAGAGAGAAGACGTTGGTTGAAATCATAATTCACGTCTTCTCTCCCGCGTATTCTCAAGAACAGTAACGCATACGGCTTGTTCTTCCTCCCTTCAAGGCTTCATCGGATCGAATTGCTCAGTTTCTCTTCCTCCATCAACGTCGGTGTTTAATCTGTGGCTAAAAGGTACGCTCGAATCCGTGGTGTGCTTTAGGATCGGTGATGCGTGTCGTTTTCTTGGGCTTCGCTTCCGCATTGATTTAGGGGTTTGATTTAGTGTCGAATCCGGTTTTGGGGATCGATCATTCCCAACGGGAAGGGTTGAAGGTTTGATTTCGAAGGATTGGCTGATCTGGGTTTTTGCGTTGTATGTTACCAAGTTAAAATATAAGATTGTTCTGTTGAGAGAGAGAGAGAGAATGGTGAGAGACCCAACTGGTGAGAAACGAGCAAATCTTACGACGCTTAGCTTAGAGACAAAACAAAGAGGATGAGAGAGAGAGAGAGAGAGAGAGAGAGAGAGAGAGAGAGGAGTTTTATGAGGAATACAAAAGCTTTCATATTTTCTGTTCTGCTTTTCCTTTCGGTTACAGAACAGAGAACACCATAAATAAAAAAAAAAATGGAACTTGCCAATATCTTTAGTTTGCTGATTGCATCACTGCAGGGGGTTTTGCACTGATTGTTTTAGTTTGTTTGCTGATTGCAGGGAGTTTTGCAGTGCAAGTTTCTTTTCCTTCGTTGTGAGTATTTCTATCTCACTTGCCAATAGCTATTCCTACGGAAGCACAAAGACAGCAAACTTGATTGGCATTGTACCTGAGCAAATTAGCTTGCGAAGCCACCGATAGACAAATAAAACCACTTAACATGTTAAAGCATGAACCTGGACGCTGCAGATTTCAATAAACATTAGAACTATTCTGTATACTCTAGAAAGCAAATTTTGTTGGATGAGCTGTTGGCATACAACGAAGGGATGGACAGTTTATTGATGAAACGGTGGTCTTAAATGGACAGTTCCTTTGATATTCTAAATTCTCTAGTTAGGATAGATGTTTTGGTCCATGACATTGCATATACCATCTTGTCTCTTAAATTCGTCAAGTTACATTTGAATGAGATGCTGCAATACATAGTTCGGTTTTACTTTCATGTCGTCGTGTATGCTGTGTTGTGAGCTTTTTTGGGTACCGCAAGTGCTGATTAGACGTACCACCCATTTCTACTTGGCATCACTAGAGAATCCTCTCGAAAAAAGAGAAAGGAAGAGCAATGGCAGAGGCAATTGTCTCCAAGTTTGCTAAACTTCTGGATGATTTGGCAAATGATGCACAATTATGGGGTGTGTTGACGACGAATTTAGAAGACTGTAAATGTTAATTATTTTATAAACTCTTAATCCTCATTTGTGTTTTTGGTGGACCTTTTAGCAGCATTTTTCTTTCCATATGATCCCTACTCAAACAAAAGTCCCATACTAGATATCTCCCAAAATTATTTACTATATTAGACTTCGCATAATTGCTTCCGTTCGCGATGATGATAGTCCTTGGCAAATCTTTAATAAAGTCATAGAGGGAGAGAGAGAGAGTGGGAAATGGTGGCCCAGTAAGCTCGATTTTATTAATCCATGTATAGACAAATGAGGGTATTTTTGTATTTTTGATACTAATTGGTTGTGCCTAAGAAGCACTGACATTCTCCGAAAGCTTTCGTGTAGTGTCCGACACTCCGATATGTGTCTGACACGTAGTCAACGAGTGTCAGGAAATCCGACACGTGATCAACTCTTCTCGACACGCGAGTCCGACATGCACGGGGTCAATTTTAAAATTTTTCAATATTTGAGGGGTTAAAATATAAATATATGAAAAAATAATGAAAATAACAAAAATCAAAGGAAAAAAATAAAATTCTCACTCTTAAGTTTCTCGCTTATAAGTTTTGATCTTCATGTAAGTGATGAAGAAACGCCCATCTTCTTGCTGACGTCGCTTTGCCGCTCTCACAAACTTAAAGTTGTGATTTTTTTTCTTCTTTCCATCTTTTGCAAGCGTCGCTTGCAAATTATCTTTTTTGGTCTATTTCATTGGGTTGTGAGTTACCTCTCACATTTTCCATGGTGAATTTAGTTATTTCCTTTTCTTTTGGTAGCACTTTGAGAGTTCTTGTCCTAAAATTTTTAACCTTGTTTTGCAGAAGAGCTCCAAGTCAGTCTATATCATGAACTCCAAACTTTTTTTGGGATTATAAGAAATCTCATTAATCTCTAATAAGTTTAATAAAACAGGACATGTTCTTTCAAATTTATTCTTTTGCGTTTGCAATTTTTGAATTTCTCATTCAATCTCTGTCGAATTAAAATAATAAATGATATTAACAAATGTTGGATTAATATTTTTAGTATAAATTAATTATATACTCTTTTTATTATCATTTATAGAATTTTACATTTCTATATATAAATATATATATAATATATAATGTGTCACAACGTGTCGAAATTCTTTATTTTTTTTAAAAAATGATGTGTGAACGTATCGTATCATGTTGTATCGCGTGTCGTGTCCGTGTAAGTGTACGTAGGCTGTGCATAAAACGGGAGGAGACCAAACGAGTCGCCACTCGGCATCCGCAGAGCATCCTCCACAAAGGAAAAAGATGAGGCGTAGCATCCCCTTCACCCCCGAAGAGCTATGGCGGAAGCAATCATCTTGAGAGTAGCTAAACTTCTGGATGATTTCGCAAGTGATAGAGAATTATGGGGTGCTGGCAGCGAATTTTCCGAGCTGAAGAAAACCGTTTCCTTTCTCCAAAGTATAGTGCCCGATGCGGAAAAGCGGAGATTCACAGGACCATGGAGAATCGAACCATGGCCGTGGGATGTCAAAGATGTTTTCTATGATGCGGAGGACTTACTCGAAGAATGGAACATTGACGTCATGCAATTACGAGAATCGCCGAGCAAAGATGAGAAGTTGAAGCAGGTAATTCCCTCCTCTACGCCTTCTAAAATACCTGATTTAAGGCTGGAGATGAGCGCCCGTGCGAAGAAAATCAGGAAGAGAATAGAAGCCATCGCTGCCGAAGGGAGGCATTTGGGCTTGCGAGAGTGCGCGGAGGTTGTGCGTGTAGAGAGAAGAGAGCGGTCGGACTCCTTTGTGTACGATGATGAGATTATAGGGAGAGAGGATGCTAAAAGTGCAATTATGAAGTTCTTGTTAGACTCTGACACTGGTGAACAAATTTCCGTCCTTTCAATATGGGATGAGAGTGGGATTGTAAAGACTGCTCTCGCTCGATGTGTGTACGAAGATGACATGGTCAAGAAGCATTTCGATTTAAGGATTTGGGTCTTTATGGGTTAAGACGGCTTTCACGATCTCGAAAGGGAAGTGCGAAAAATCAGAGGAAGAGAGACAACAGAGAGAGCAGATGACATGGAGCAATTGAAAAAATATCTCCTAGTTATTGACCATCTGTGGGATGCGGATCCTGAACAATGGGAGAGCTTGAAAAGTTTATTGATGGGAGGTGCCCAAGGAAGCAAGATTCTGATAACTACAGACGATCAGTCAGTTGCAGACCTTACGGGCACAACCCCATCTTATTGTCTTGAGGCCCTTCCAATAGAGTCATCTTTTGATTTATTGATGAGAATGGCTCGTCAGGAAGAAGAAGAGACTAGAAATCCATTTAAGGTAGATATCGGGAGCTGGATAGTCAAAATGTGTTATGGAATCCCTTTGGCAATACAAATGATTGGAACTCTATTATTCTCCAAGAAAACTGAAGTTAAGTGGTTAGATTTTGAGCTTGAGCTCTCAAAATATTCTTCAAATCAGTTTGATTTAGAGACAATATGTGAGCTTAGTTATATCCATCTCCCATGTCATCTAAAACAGTGCCTTGCCTTCTGTTCATTGTTTCCTGAAGACTGGGTGATTGATAAGCAAATGTTGACGAGTCTCTGGATAGCAGAAGAATTTATCCAGCCCATAGACAACGGAGATTGGGACATGGAAGATATTGCTCACGAGTATTTCATGGACCTACTTTGGAGGAATTTCTTTCAAGACTGCACTGAAGATGAACTTGGAAATGTGACGTCTTGTAAGATGCATGATTTAGTATATCAAGTAGCACGCAAGGTTACTTCATATGAGTATTCTCAACTAACACGTCAGTCCAGGAGCAAATTGATGAAAAAACTCGCCATCTATTATGGGATTCAACTTCAGATTTACAATCGTGGACATTTCCACTTACTGTACTCAGAGTGAGATGTCTCAGGACATTCATAAAAAAGAATCAACCTAAAAGTGGGAGGCGTGGGACTCAAATTGGTTGAACAAACTATATTCCTTAAAGCTTTCAAGTTCTTGCGTGTCTTGGATTGGCATGATAGTGGCATTGAGAAGTTGCCAATTCATTTGTGAGTTGAAGCACCTGACATTTCTAGATCTCTCTGAAAATGAAGAAATCGTGTGGCTTCCTGATTCTGTGACAAGATTGCAAACCTTGCAAGTACTTAAACTCAATAAGTGTAAAAAGCTAATAGAATTGCCTGAAGATTTTAGAAAATTGGTCAACCTAAGGCAACTTGAGATAAGTGATTGTAGTGCCCTATCTCATATGCCACAAGGGTTGGGCCAGTTGACTCTTTTGCACACTCTTAACAGATTTCCTTCTGCCCGGGAATAATTCTTGTCCACGGAATCGCAGTGGGCTTGGGGAGTTAAACAAGTTAAGCAATTTGAGAGGAAGCCTCAGAATTGAAGTGAAGGGGGCAGTAGAAGATGTGGTAGCAGAATCAAATGCTGCAAACTTGAAGGAGAAGGATTCCTTAGTTTTACTAGTGTTAGTGTTTGCCAGAAAAGAAAGTGATGAAGTTTTACTTAAAGAGCTGCAGCCAAGCTTAAATCTTCAAAGCTTAAAAATAAGAGGCTATGGGGGCACAAGTTTTTAAAGCTGGATGTCTTGCATGCCCAAATTAGTTCAGCTACGATTGTTTGATTGTGCAGCATGCAAAAGTCTCCCATCACTTGGTGAGCTCACTAGCCTCAAGCATTTGTAGATTGGTGAGCTACCTACAGTGGAGTACACAGAAAGTGATATTGATACTCTCTTATCGCTTCCTAATCTGTCTACATTAATGATACAGAGGTGTCCTAATTTGGATTGGATTCCACCACTTCCACGTCCCTCGGAGTTGAAACCTCCCAGTTTTCCTTTGGATTCGTTGCAGCCCTCATTTGCCACAATTGAACAGGTAACTGGTATTGATGATCAAGTGAGGGAGGTAATCAAACTATTGGCAATAGAAGATGATGGGAGTAAACGATGCATGGTTGGAATCCATGGAACTAATGGAATTGGCAAGACAACTATTGCAAAGGCTGTATACAACCGACTCTCCTCATGTTTCGATAGTTGTAGCTTTCTCGCAGAGATTGGTGAAAAAGTGCAAAATAATGGCGGTATCCAGTTTGTGCAAAGTAAGTTGATATGTGATATTCTTGATCGAGATGGCAATGTTGCTTCTTTTGAAGGAGGAATTGAGTTTTTCTTGGATGTGTTCAGCAACATAAAAGCTCTTATTGTCCTAGATGATGTGGAAGAACTGTCTCATCTTTATGATCTAGTTGGTACCCAGCTTGAGTGGTTTGGTCCTGGATGTCGGATAATTGTTACATCAGAAAATCTTGGAATTTTCGAAACATATGCAGAAAGGGCTAATATCTATAAGGTGAATAAGATGGATAATGGTTGAGCTCTTGAACTTTTTCACAAGCATGCTTCAATACCTTGGTATCCTGAAATTGGGAAGCGCATTGTCAAAGCCATGGGGCAGGTTCCATTTTTATTTGAAGTTATCGGTTCACTTCTACATGGAAAAACAATAGAAGATTGGAGGAAGATGGAGGACATGATAAAACCACACTCTCGAGAGATTTTGAAGGATTGTAGGGAGATTTTGAAAATCTGTTATGAAGCATTAGATGAAAAGCAGAAACAAATATTTCTGGACATAGAATGGTTTGCCAATGGTGTGGATAGCCAAATTGCATCATGTATGTGGCCTGATCTAGATCTTTCGCCTTCTTACCAAGTTCTGATGCCCTTAGCAAAAATTGGAGAAGACAACAAGCTGCGGATGCATAAACTGTTGAAGCACCACTGCAGAGCTGTAGATCAAGAAGAACCTATATATCATGTAAAGCGTAGAAGATGTATAAGTTTAATGGTTTGCTTTCTTCCATAAAATGGAAGCCTTGACGTATAAGTTTAAATTTGTTATCCAGCTTTTTACTTAATTTACCATGGGTAGGTTGTCTTTGCATGCACGGAAAAGATAGCACCCTAGTCCTTAGCCAAATTGTCCCATCTTTATGACTTAAGATTGGTTTGTTTCTCTTGGCAAATATAGGGAATGGAAGTGGTGGAAGCCCTTTGCCCTGATACATTTACAGAAACTTTGCCAAATGTAAGGTTCTTGAAATTGGATCATGCAAGTATCACGGGAAATTTTGCAGACGTATTTCCAAAGTTAAGGTGGCTTTGTTGGCAAGGGTGCCCAAGGGATTTTGAAGCAACAGATCTTAATCTGACTGAACTGGTCATTCTTGATCTTTCATGGAGCAAAGTCACTGAAGACTGGGGAGGTTGGAGGAAAATCAAGGTGGTTTCCTGTTTACTGCTCTAATGTATTTATTTTTTTAATTATCTGGCAATTGACCTTATGATTTTTTCTCTCCTGTTTTACAGATGGAGCAGTTGAAAGTCTTAAATCTCACTAGTTGCACTGACTTATTGATAAGTCCTGAATTTTCTAGCTTTCCAAACTTGGAGACACTGATTCTAGAGTGATGCTCTCGGTTGGTCCATTTAGATCCTTCAATTGGGAGTCTCCAAAAATTGCTTTGCCTAAATTTGAAGTCCTGCATTGAACTCAACAGGTTGCCTGCCGAACTGAATGCTTTGAAAGCTTTGAAAGAGCTCCTCATTGATGAGACTTCTGTGTGTGACATTTCTTTGCAAAGTGATTCAGAAGAAGTTGAACACCTGACATCACTTTCAATACTCTCAGCAAATAATTCAAATATTACCCAACTCCCCACTGGAGTTGGAGAGAAACTCCAACGCTTGTTATTGAGGAATTGTCATTGGATACAACAACTGCCAAAGTCCATTGGCCAATTGGGAAGCCCTCTAGAGGAGCTGGATATTTTAGGAACAGGCATTTCTGAATTTCCGGGTTCCTTTGGTAATCTGCAGAGGTTGAGAGTGTTAAAGATGGACAATTGCTTCATAAGAAATTTCTTAGTTTTATTTGGCATTTACATAGCCTTGAAGAAATAGATGCCTCCTTGTGTAGGAATATAGAAGGGGACATTCCTAGAGATATTGGGAAGCTAGAAAATCTGAGAATCTTGAGGTTGCGAAATTCTGCTATTTCCAGCCTACCTCCTGAAATCAAGCATCTTTCGAAGCTGGAGACTCTTGATGTACTTCACTGCGACAAGCTTCATGAGTTACCAGCACTTCCCCCTAGTTTGATCGTTGTGCATATGAGTCCCGAATTGAAGGAAAAGGTGTCTGACCTGTTGATGAAGAAGCATTGTTTCATCACTGTATAACTTGGATGACAAGGTTATTGAAACCGGTCTTTGTTCTACCTAGCTTTGGCTATGCTCTGTAAGTTATCCGGATAATTGTTATTGTATCTGCTGATATTTCCTTTCAATCTATCTGAGCTTCCTCTGATATTTTGCATGCTCGTTTAAGGCCCAAAATTGCTGCGTGCTGTTTGACACTCGCTGATATTTCCTTTCAAAAGACGGCGCTCGCATTTTGACGCTGCCTGGTCGGTGATTTTTTCTTCTCTTTTAACCCCTTAGGGTGCCTGCGGTCTCTCTAGCAGGTCTTTCTCGAGACTTTTTTAATTGATGTAGTAAATTAATAATGAAAGACTAACTAAAGCGAGGAGGAATTGAGCAAACGGCGGCTTTATTTGATATTAGGCGCGGGCATTTCCATTTTGCAAATTTGTGTATCATTAGTAATCCATTGATATGAGGTATCATACTTTATGGAGGTCTAAGATTAATGTGGTATGAATAAACGTCATAATGTTGAGTTTCCTGAGAACATAAAATATAAATAAAAAGAAATGATCTTTCATGTATAATAATGAATTCTATATTTGAAAAAGTAAAAAATAAAAATAAGACAAATATAAAATGACGTTTTTTTCTAATCGAATTGCAGTGTAAACTTTGTTTTTCTTCAAACTTTTATTGCATGTTGGGACAAATATCTATTTTTGTAATATCAAAATAATAGGTGTAATTTATTTCGTTTGACATTCTGCATAATTATAACGAAAAAAAATAATGGATCGTGTTATATGTTAACAAAAGTTATTCCAAACTACTGGGATTCGCCCCAGTGGTCACCCTTCCAACATGGAAGGGGGAGGTAAGGGGTTCAAATCCCCACTTTCTCAGGAGAGGATGGGGGTGGGGAAGCGTAAGTTTCAGGAGTGGGTTTCGACTCCCACACCCTGCAAGAGGCAGGGCAAAAGTCTGAGAGTAAGTGTAGAGTAGGAATAGAGTAGGACTAACCAAAAAAAAAAAAAAAGTTATTCCATTTGTCAAAGTGAATTTATTTATTCAATGTAATTTTTCCAATGGACTAAATCATATTACTTGAATGAAATCAATTAAAGCTTTAATTGACAAGAATACGAACTTATATCTAGAATGGAATTTGAGTGTTTTATTTTTTCCATCTTAACCTTTTTATAACTAATTGGGAAAATTTTTAATAAGGGTTTGAAGTGCTCTTATTTTTTTAAATAAGGGAAAAGACCATAAAAAACCCCAAACTTTGTCTTAAGTGACAGATTTATCCTAAACTTTTTTTGTGACACGAAAACCCCAAACTTTCAAAACCGTGACACATTTACCCCATTAAGGGCATTTTCGTCTTATTCTTTCTATTTTTTTCTTTTTTTTTTTTTTTTTTTTCTTCTTCTCTCCCGCCGCCCGTGGAGGGAGGCCGGCGCCGGCGAGGGGTCGCCCTCGCCCGGGCCGACGCTGGCGAGGGTGCCTCGCTCGACGCAGCCCTCATCGGCGTCGGGCGAGGCCTCCCTCGCCGAGATTTAGCGAGGGCGGCCCTCGCCCGAAGCCAGCAAGGGCACCCCTCGCCGGCGTCCCGCGAGGCCGCCTCGCCCCGTCGGCGTTGGGCGAGGGCCTCCTCGCTAGACCTTCGCCGGATCTCGCGAGGGTCTAGCGAGGGAGGCCTCGCTCGATGCCGACGAGGCCGACCTCGCCCGACGCCGCAAGGGCCTCCCTCGCCCGAACGCCGGCCTCCCTCCGCCTGGAGCCGGCGAGAGGGAAGAAAGAAGAAAAAAAAAAAAGAAATAAAAAGAAAAAAAAATTTTAAAAGTAAAAAGACAAATATATCCCTATGATTTAGGGTAAATATGTCACAAAAATGAAAGTTCAGGGTTTTTGTGTCACAAATGAAAGTTCGGGTAAATGTGTCACGGTTAGCAAACTTCAGGGTTTTCATGTCAAAAAAAGTTTGAGGTAAATTTGTCACTTTTGGTAAAGTTTAGGGTTTTTGGTGGTTTTTTTTTCCCTTTAAATAATGATCTAAAATTGGACTTATTTTAAATAAGGTACTCAAGTGGCCATTATTTAAAGTAAACTTCATTTCAAATGAGGGCCTGAAGCTGATCTTTTTGGCCAGTCATGAGCATTTTCATCATTTTTTTTCTCTCTTTTTTTCCTTTCCTTTTTTCCTTTTTTCTGTTGTTTTTTTCTTTCCTTTTCCCAAGTGGCCGGTCTTAGGCGATGGCTGGCCAGTGGCCACCAGCAATGCCCAAGGAGCGCTGGGCGAGGATCACCCTTACTGGAGTCGAGCTCGTGTAAAATTCAACACCATTCGACCTCAGTGGAGGTTTGGCCAACCTGGCGAGCCCGATCTGTTCATCTTCCTTCGAAGATGACTGAGTTGAAGAGCCAACGGTTAAGGCAAGGAAGAAGATTGAGTCGAGTCAAGGAAGAAGATCGAGTCGTCGTCAGTAAGTGGAGGGGGACGGAGGCAAGGGTGCTCGTGTCAAATTCAACGCCATTAAGGTCGGATTCAAGCTCAGGACGTCTGATTCAACACCACTAAGCTTGGATCGAACCTTGTTGGCTTTAGGCAACCCTCGATCTAGGGCCGCTACCTGTGTCCACGGAGGTCGCTCACCTCGCGCAACCCCAGATCTGTGGTTGCGTGAGGCCGGCCACCTGCACGGCCATGGCGTTGAGGCTTGGCTAGGTCTGATTAGCTCGATTTTTTGGAGTGATAGAGAGATCCATGGTCATGGAGGTCGTGACCTCCGTCAATTCGCTCCAATTGAGGCCGACAACCTCCATGGTTGTTTGTTTCTTAACTAATCCTAATTTGTCCTCTTCTGGAAGACTTTGAACGTTAATTATTTCCCGAATTCATAATCTTAATTTGTCTTTCCGGTGGACTTTCGTTGGATTGTTTTTTCTTTCAAATCAAATCCATAAACTCCAAACAAAACTTCCCAAAATCATTTACCATTACGAGACTTCACGTTATTACTCCAAACAAACTCTTGGCCACCTCAACTTCAACTGGTTTTCAAAAGAGAAGCAGAATTTTTCAATTGAGGCCAATTGAACGACGAAGCGATGTAAGGATTGAAAATCGCCCAAGAACAATGTGATTCGGCAATGCCGTAGGATCACGGATGTCCTTTCATTGCAATGCCATGGGTACTTCCGTTCAGGGAGATGACATATCCTCAAAAATCTTCAACGTCACAGACAGAGAATTGAACTTGGGGACACAGAGACTCGATTTTAATCCCTGCATTCTTAAATGAGGGTTTTTTTCGTCTTTTAACATCGATTGGCTACGTACAAAGCGTCTTCAACAAGGTGATTGGATAGTTATTATTTTGACTAGCAATTGGAAAATACTTTTTCTGCAAAATTTGAAGCCCCATTTACTTGGATGAAACGTAGCATCATCCAAAAGAGTGGTATTGAAAGTTCATAGATAAGGTAGAGCCGATAACCCCGTTGTTCAGGATGTAGTCTATTGCCTTCTCGTTTCATTAGCTTGGAGGTACGTATACTAATTGGAAAGTATTAAATTAGAATGAGCCTAACATGAATTATCTAACTTGAATCTTTTGGTGCGTGTCCATGTATAATTCTGTTTGATTGGGATGCTGTGATCAATTCCTGGTTATTTTCAGGATAAACTCGAACATAATTTAATTATCAATCCAATAAAAAATAAATATACAACTGAAAAACAAACGTTAACATATTTTACATAGGATTTATATTGTACATGCACAATGCAGGATGAAGCATATGAAGTGGCAGCAGTGGCTTATTACATTGCTGAAATGGGGCAGAATGTGAAGTCATGCCTTAAGTGGCTACGATTTTTCTCACTAGGATCCCCAGCTTGCTAAGTTCTGGGGATCGTTGGTCGTCCATCAAAATCCAAACTATTTTGGATCCAGTGACTTAAAAGAGTGGAGTGGTTGTAAGCTTACATGTTAGTCATTTGCAAGTCCATTTCGACTTGGAACCATTATCAAACCGAGAGGGAAAAGGACAGTTGCTTGAAAAAGGATGATGGCGAAAATCAGAAGTCCTTATAAAAGGAAAAGACTCATTTAAAAAGTGAAATGTCTTAGAGAAGAACGGTTTTGATCCATTAGGTTCTTGACTTTGTTCATGAAGTCCAAGGTTCACATTCGCATGGGAAAATAGTGATACTCAGAAACCTTTCAAGGAGCACTGATGAAAATGTACAAAAAAATTGTGCATGGCAGGCACCCATTTGCTTCGGCACTCTCTTCCAGGGTCTCGGTTTCTCCAGCTTCTTCACACTGATAGCTTCATGCTCCATCCTCTTCCTCTCTCTCCGGTTTGCTGCTCCTAGGTAGTGATACCAGATCAACCATCAACAAGAATTCATTTCATTAGATGCAACTGGAACAAACAAAATTGCATTGCATTAGGACTGTCATCGCACCTATGTCCCAGTTAATTCATCTAGCACACGGACCTTATCTCCTTGCTTGATTTGAATCAGAGAATTTAGGGCAACAGAGGTAGTCTCAATCTTCAGAATGCGTATTGAAAAATACAATGTCATCATAGACCAAACCAATGAGAAGGCAGCAAATCCATACTACGTAGACAGAGTAATAAACTATCTGGTTAACCGAGCCGTGACACATTGGATTTCCATGCTTCAAGATGGTTTCGTTCCAGAATGCTTCAGAGTAGAGCTGGCTTTGACGAATCACCACGTAATTAGGCAAGCTAATAGCATATCCATGTTGGCTAGATGTTTTTTTGAATGGATTCGTCGCTCGGGCTTACATTAATCACCCCGTTATTTTTCCTTCAAAGACCGAGTCCATAGAGTCTTCAACGAACGAGAACAGGTGGTTGGATGCAGAAAGAATTTCTTTCAATTAGGGTGGACAGTAGTTGTCCAAGACCTATTTTCTGGTGTTCCTGTGTTTTAACACAATCAACAAAAACGATTAACATAACTAACTGAAGTTCTTACTCCTTCGCAAAAACACATTTTCTTAGTGAAGAAAGTGAACGGAAAATTGGGGTTTGTAATCTAGTCGTTCCCTGGCCAATAGAGCTAGGAATTGCGAGAGCTTCGAGCATTTTTCTCTAACTTTTCTTCTCCATCATGTTTTAGCTGCCAACAAAGTCGTCCATACGTCACTCTGCATTACATTTACCTGCCTCGCGTAGTCAATTCATTACATCCAACTTTTTGGGTCATCTAATACAATAAAAAGTTGGCGAAATCCCAATTATAATGGCTCACCTAAAAAATGTCCCAAAAAAGGCACGTTAAGGACAGCAAAGGCATCACTTTGCGAACGTCCAAAAAAGAAAAGCACGTTTTCTTATTTGAGGAACAGAAAGGACCACGGATATCTTTGTAGTCCAACCTGATTGATCAATATCTATAAAACTGATCAAACTAGTAATTTGCCGTACGTCCGAAGTTTGATTGGACAATGATGACAAGTGTTATACGATATGCAACATTTTCAAATTGGCTGAATTTTCGCTTTCTACGGCCAGTTTTGTCCCTCAAGCAAAAGCACATGCCATATTTAGAATATTTGAAAGGTGGGTCATTTTTTGTCCTTTTTCGTGGATATGGTCATAGAAAATTGAATCAACCTTGCAACTTCACATTCCAATTTCAAAATCTTCCTTAGCTATATTGAGCAGAGATGCCTGTCAGTGTCATGAAGTCCTAACACAAATAGCCTTGTTCTTGTAATCACTGAGCCTATTTATCACGTTCTCTTTTTATCAGCATTATCCATATATTAGCGGACAGTCATTGGTACACGCAGTTCTTAGCCAGAAATAGCACGGGAAAGAGCGATTACCTGATGCAGCTACTTCTATGCAAAACATTGCTCTGCAAACAAGCCGAACATCATAGATTTTCTAAATAGTCACCGGAAACGCCTTTACTTGTAGGAAGGCCAATCGAGTACAGTACCACATACTTTCAATAGTAATACTGGGAAGAGAAAAAATAGTGTTTGCACCAATTGCTAAAATAGAAAAGTGATGTCTTGAATCTTCAGATATTCTTATTGTTGTTCTGCAAGAGAAACTCCTACGTGCTCTCTCTCTAAGGATCATTTGCGAGCTTCTGTCTTCTTCTGTTCTTTGGATGTAGATGAAAGAGAGTTTTTCAATCAGCTTTGGCGATAAGGGTGAAACCAGAACGACAAATATAGCAGCCTCAATGACTTTACCAGCTTTCTCTTCTTATCACTTCTTGCTTCTGCTCTTTGTTGCTGAAGGAGGGCTAAACGCTCTGCAGGAAATAAGATTGCATCAACGAGCACCAAAAACCAATACTAGAAAGGAGAAGGAAATGGATTCGATGGATGATCATTCAACAAAAACAAAGAGAAGAAACCGACTGAAAAGTATAGTCAAGATCGACTTTGGAGTTTGCATGGTTGTGACGTATAGGAATATTTTCACTTTTCCAACGTGCATTTTTTAGCCTTCATCTAGTTTTTCAGTGTATGTATCTAACTATCAAACTCAAATAAGGTTTCAAGTTGTTAGACCACTGCATATTAGAGAAATATTAAGTGATGCACTTGATATAAACAATCACAGCTGTATTGGTCAATCAGAGCCAAATTTTAATGAATCGTGACTGAATCGGATGATTTTTTTTCTAACTTGGTTCATACCCTAAAAAAGAATCAATCAATTTATATATGAAGTCAATCAAATTGTGGGGTTTAATGAGAAAGATATTGCTCATCTTATGGAGGCAAATCTACATCCTGCTACAAACAGCAATGCAGATTTCTGATCTATATGGGAAGGAAGAAAAGAAATGAAAAGACATTAAAGCTCTGTTCTTTCACGGAAAATGTGGCGTTTTAAAAATATTTTCTAGAAAGTAATTTTCCTGGAAAATGTAATTATTTTCCGGTGTTCGGATGAAATGGAAAATATTTTTCGCCGTTCGTTAAGGAAAATCTTTTCCTTCATATACTCATTTTCATTTATTTTTATTTTTTAAAATGGATTTGTCATATTTTTTAAAATTGATTTTTAATTATTTTTAATTTTTAAAATCTATTATTAATTTTTTTCATTTTTATTTTTCATTTATTTTTTCTTTGTTTTCCATCTCCTTCTTTCTTGGGCGCGCCGCCACGACGATGGCCCACGACTGGCCACCGGTGAGCCTCAGCTCGCGCATGAGGCTCGCTGCTTTGGCAAGTGCAAGCATCGAGCTCGAGGCTGGCCAAATCGATGAGCTCGAGGTTTGCCCGGCAACGGCTAACGACTAGCCAAGAAAGAAGAAGATGGAAAAAAAAAAGAAAAGAAAAAAAAAAAAAAAAAAAAAAAAAAAAAGAAAAAGAAAAGAAAGAAAAGAAAATAAGAAAATAAAAAGAAAAAGAAATAGAAAAGAAAAAAGGAAATTAAAAATAATTCGAATTAAAAAGAAAAAAGAAAATTAAAAATAATTCGAATAAAAAAAAAAAAAAAAAGGAGAAGAAGAAGAAAAGGGAGGAGAAAGTGAGGATTTGTAGAGGTATGAGATAAGAGAGATCAATTAGCGAAAATGTTTTCCACTTAAAGTTTTCCACTTTTCAAAAGTGGAAAACATTTTCCCCTAATTTTGAAAACTTTTTTTCCTTTTATGGAAAACATTTTCCCCAATGAATTTATTTTTCATGAAACGAACGCCAGAAAATCTAAAAAACGTTTTCCTGAAAATTATTTTCCGCAAAACGAACGGAGCCTAAAATTTTCCATTGTCTTGTCCCATTCTTCCTAGTTGGATTTGTCTCAAATGAAATTCATACGAAACCTCAGATGCTCCTAATAAATATATGCAAGCACTTACTCGGACCCCAAAACTGACTGCTCAAATTACGCTTCGTTAGGAAGTCCAAAATGACTGCTCAAATTAAACTCTCTTGCAGTAAACTTAGCAATGACAATATAAACTATGCTAGGCTTCACTGGATTATCAACAAAGACAATGCACGACGCTGCTTATCTTTGCTTTTTGTTTTGATTGATTGACTTAACTAAATCTTACGGAAAACCGTCCGAGTTACTGCTTTCCCTCCCCTACACTAACAAGGCAGCAACCGTCTACCAACCTGTCTTGTTTAACTTCTCCATCTATCTTCATCAAATTGACCGTACTTATTCAATCAGCCTCTTATTCATATTGATTACAAACTATTAAAATGCAATCCAAACTCGCCAAGACGTTCATCCTAATAACTTCAATTTCAAAGTCAACAAGAGGTTTAACATGATTGTCATATCTTTGCACCGCCAACACTACCAAAAGTTACTTGAGTAGAGTTAGTTTTTTTTTTTTTTCCATGTCATAGCTTGAGTATAGTAGTTAACCAGCTAGAAAGTCTGCTGCCTTTCCTGTAGTAGATTCTAAAAACTACCGAAATCATTTCTGCGAAGGCATAATTACATTACAGTTCATGATATAGGTAAAAGATACCAAAATGTGTTGGACATATAAACAGCAAATTATTTTAATGACTTGTCAAACAAAGCGGGGGGTTAAGAAAACTAAGAATTCACATATAAATGGACACATGGAATCTTGTTTCTGTTCAACTAAACACTGCTTACCAAAACCTTTCTTGTTTTGCTCTGTTTTTCCTTGTTCCTATAGCCTCATTGTCGCGACCTCTTTTTTTTTTTGGCGCCCGCAATCGGGTACAGGCGCCTAAGGAGGCTAATGGCTCGGCTGGATTTATTAAGCCCGGACTCTCCCAAGTCCACCAATTCACAACTTAATGGTTCAAGTTTTTAACCTCAGTAAATCAAATTTTAAATTAGAGTCGCCACTAATCGATTTGGGGTGGGTTGATTAGAAACCCAAGTGAAGTATCGGGAGAAATACTCACTCTGCGCAACCAGAGAAAATTAGGATCGGGGACTTGATTACACTAGTTAATCACTAATGTCCTTTCGATACCTAATCTTGTTTAAACCCCGAGATTTTTGGATGTTTGAGGGATTTTCCATGCATTTTGAGAGGAAAAACATTTTCTAGGTCTTTTTCTAATTTTTTTGGACACAAAAGAGATTTTTTTTTTTTTTTTTTTTTAGGATTTTTTTGGTATTTTTGGGAAAATACAAGTCTTTTTGGCTTTTTCTAAATTTTTTTGGCTTTTTCATGAATTTTTGGCCTTTTTGGATTTTTGGCATTTTTTGGAAAATATGGAATATTTTTTATTTTTTGATTTTTTGGAAAAATAAAAATATTTTTATCATTTTGTATTATTTTTCGATTTTCTGGAAATTAAAACATTTTTTAATATTTTTGGAAAATAAAACATTTTTTGGATATTTTTGCTTTTTTTGGAAATTAAAATATTTTTTAAATATATTTCGAAAAGAAAATATATTTTTTGGTATTTTGAAAATAAATTATTTATTTATTATTAAAATATTATTTTAAAATAAAAACCGATCCGGGTCGGATCCACGGGTTGGTTCGACCGGGCCGGCGACCCGGTCGGGACGGAGCCGCGTTGGCCCAACTCGGATTTTTTCATCTTTTTTCCTTTTTTTTTTTAATTTTATTAAAACGACACCGTGGCCGGGCGTTTAGGGACGCCCGCCCGGCCGACAACCCGGCTCCTAGCGTAACCCTACTCAAGCCCGACCCGACTCCCAACCCGATTCACGCCCACCCCTCGAAACCCTACCCGATTCACGGCCGGTCCCGATCCAATGACCCGAGGCCGCCACCCGAAAAAATGTGAACCCTAGGGTTCGTGATTCGCGGCGCCGAAGAGGGGAAGGCTGAGGCGCTGCGATGGTGACGACGGCGATGGCGACGTCGACGAGGGCAGCAACGAAGACGACAACAGCGATTGGACTACGAGAGGGGTGATGGCGACGGCGACGACGCGATACCTGCTCAACGATGGCACGACGAGGGCGAAGACCGCGACGGCGAGACCCACGCGAATCCCTTCCCCTCCTGCGTCTCTCTCTCCCTCTCTATCTCTCTCTCTACTCTCCCTCCTCCGCGAGGCTCGGATCTCGAGGCCACGAACCCCTCGGCCCCCCCGAAGTCTCTCGGTGGGGTGTCCAAGGGCTGCGACTCGATCCGGCTCCCTCTCTCTCTCTTCGGGATCTCTCGTGTGTCCGTTGTCGTCGTCGGGAGAGGTATTTATAGGCGAGGGGCGGCCGGTCGACGGAGTTCGACCGCCGATTGCCACGGCCTTCGCCGGCCGAACCGGCGTCCCATCTGACGCCAGCTGCCCCTACTCCACGTCCCATCGCCGTCCGTCCATCCCCTTCCCCTTCGTCGTGCCCCCCCTCGCGTGCTCTGCAGAGGCGCGAGGAAGGAGACGACCTGGCGGGGCCGGGCCGAGGCGAAAATGGGCCGAGGGCCCATGTGGAGGCTGCTTCTCTTTTTTTTTTTTCATCCAAATAAAGATAAAATAAAATAAAAATAAAATAAATAAAAACAAAAGTAAAACCTAATTAATGAAATTTTTAGGCGTCAACAGCTGCCCCTCTTTGAAGGTGAGCTCGCAGAGGTTGCATTCAAAGACAAACTGATGCCTAAATTTTGTCCATATATGCGTAGCAGATTATATTTTATGTGGGACCTATTATCTATGCAGAAAAATGGCAATATAACTTTATATATACTAAGATAGATAAGAAGCTACCTGTAGTTACTTACCGGGAGTGAGTGAGATAGGGTGTGAGCCCTGAGTTTGGCAAGTATCAAGGCGTCATCTTACCTGGCGATATGAAGAGGTTGCTTTTCCAGGGCTCGAACCATTCTTCGGTCGCCTGTTAAAACAATCAATGATTTGTCTAAGACCCGAACCTTTCTTAGGTCGCCTTGACGGGAAATTGCTCCTCCAAGACCCGAACCATTCTTCGGTCGCTTGTTGGAGCAATCAGTGGTTTGTCTTGGACCCGAACCATTCTTCGGTCGCCGTGACGGGAAATTGCTTCTCCAGGACCCGAACCATTCTTCGGTCGCCTGTTAAAACAATCAATGATTTGTCTAGGACCCGAACATTTCTTCGGTCGCCTTGACGGGAAATTGCTCCTCCAAGACCCGAACCATTCTTCGGTCGCCTGTTGAAGCAATTAGTGGTTTGTCTCGGACGCGAACCATTCTTCGGTCGCCTCGTTAAAACAATTAGTGATTTGACGGGAAATTGCTTCTCTAGGACCCGAACCATTCTTCGGTCGCCTGTTGGAGCAATCAGTGGTTTGTCTCGGACCCGAACCATTCTTCGGTCGCCGTGACGGGAGATGCACCGACCTTTCTCAGGGCATCTCATTTATGGGTGCCTGATTTGTATTGAGGACACTAGTTGGTACCCGACCTTTCTCGGGAGATGCGTCGACCTTTCTAAGGGCATCTATTTTGTGGGGGTGTCTGACCTTTGTCAAAGACAGCAACTGGTACCCGACTTTTCTCGAGAGGATACGGCAACCTTTCTCAGGGCATCAATTGTGGAAGATACCTTGGATATTTGCGAAGGTGTCCCACCTCCTAACAATTGGGAAATATCGAGGGCGTATCTGGGATATTCGTGAAGGTCTCTCACCTCCTGGTAATTGGAAATATCGAGGGCGTACTTGAGATATTCGTGAAGGTCTCTCACCTCCTAGTAATGGGAATATCGAGGGCGTGCCCCGTATATTTGTGAAGGTCTCTCACCTCCTGGTAAATGGGAATATCGAGGACGTACCTGGGATATTCGTGAAGGTCTCTCACCTCCTGGTAATTGGAATATCGAGGGCGTACCTGGGATATTTGTGAAGGTCTCTCACCTCCTGGTAGTTGGGAATATTAAGGACGTGCCTCGCATATTCGTGAAGGTCTCTCACCTCCTGGTAAATGGGAATATTGAGAACGTGCCTCGCATATTCATGAAGGTCTCTCACCTCCTGGTAAAGGGGAATATTGAGGACGTGCCTCGCATATTCATGAAGGTCTCTCACCTCCTCGTAAAGGAAAATATTGAGGACGTGCCTCGCATATTCATGAAGGTCTCTCACCTCCTGGTAATTGGAATATTGAGGACATACCTTGGATATTCATGAAGGTCTCTCACCTCCTGGTAATTTGAGAATATTGAGGACATGCCTCGCATATTCATGAAGATCTCTCACCTCTTGGTAATTGGGAATATCGAGAGCGTGCCCCGCATATTTGTGAAGGTCTCTCACCTCTTAGTAAATGGGAATATCGAGGACGTACCTGGGATATTCGTGAAGGTCTCTCATCTCCTGGTAAAATGGAATATCGAGGGCATACCTGAGATATTCGTGAAGGTCTCTCACCTCCTGGTAATTGGGAATATCGAGGGCGTACCTGAGATATTCGTGAAGGTCTCTCACCTCCTAGTAATGGGAATATCGAGGGCGTGCCCCATATATTCGTGAAGGTCTCTCACCTCTTGGTAAATGGGAATATCGAGGACGTACCTAGGATATTCGTGAAGGTCTCTCACCTCCTGGTAATTGGAATATCGAGGGCGTACCTAGGATATTTGTGAAGGTCTCTCACCTCCTGGTAGTTGGGAATATTGAGGACGTGTCTCGCATATTCGTGAAGGTCTCTCACCTCATGGTAAATAGGAATATTGAGAACGTGCCTCGCATATTCATGAAGGTCTCTCACCTCCTGGTAAAGGAGAATATTGAGGACATGCCTCGCATATTCATGAAGGTCTCTCACCTCCTAGTAAAGGGGAATATTGAGGACGTGCCTCGCATATTCATGAAGGTCTCTCACCTCCTAGTAATTGGAATATCGAGGACATACCTTGGATATTCATGAAGGTCTCTCACCTCCTGGTAATTTGGGAATATTGAGGACATGCCTCGAATATTCATGAAGGTCTCTCACCTCCTGGTAATTGGGAATATCGAGGGTGTGCCCTGCATATTCGTGAAGGTCTCTCACCTCCTGGTAAAATGGAATATCGAGGGCATACCTGAGATATTCGTGAAGGTCTCTCACCTCCTTATAATTGGGAATATCGAGGGCGTACCTGAGGTATTTGTGAAGGTCTCTCACCTCCTAGTAATGGGAATATCGAGGGCGTGCCCCGTATATTCGTGAAGGTCTCTCACCTCCTGGTAAATGGGAATATCGAGGACGTACCTGGGATATTCGTGAAGGTCTCTTACCTCCTGGTAATTGGAATATCGAGGGCGTACCTGGGATATTTGTGAAGGTCTCTCACCTCCTAGTAGTTGGGAATATTGAGGACGTGCCTCGCATATTCGTGAAGGTCTCTCACCTCCTGGTAAATGGGAATATTGAGAACGTGCCTCGCATATTCATGAAGGTCTCTCACCTCCTGGTAAAGGGGAATATTGAGGACGTGCCTCGCATATTCATGAAGGTCTCTCACCTCCTAGTAAAGGAGAATATTGAGAACGTGCCTCGCATATTCATGAAGGTCTCTCACCTCTTGGTAATTGGAATATCGAGGACATACCTCGGATATTCATGAAGGTCTCTCACCTCCTGGTAATTTGGGAATATTGAGGACATGCCTCGCATATTCATGAAGGTCTCTCACCTCCTAGTAATTGGGAATATTGAGGGCGTGCCTCGCATATTCGTGAATGTCTCTCACCTCCTGGTAAATGGGAATATCGAGGACATACTTGAGATATTCGTGAAGGTCTCTCACCTCCTGGTAAAATGGAATATCGATGGCGTACCTGAGATATTCGTGAAAGTCTCTCACCTCCTGGTAATGGGAATATCGAGGGTGCGCCCCGCATATTCGTGAAGGTCTCTCACCTCCTGGTAAATGGGAATTTGAATGTAGCACAAGGCTTACTTGGATGGCCCCAGGCATTCAAAAGGGCTGGAACACCTAGGTAGCCACAGGTGTACAAAGTACTGGAATACTTGGATGAACATAAGTATTTAATGATATGATCTGGGACCACTCAGGTTGATCCAAGTGCTGGAAAGCATACCTGGGCGGTAGGTACTTGACGATATGGGGATACCTAGACAGCAGTAGGTATTCAACGATAAAAGGGATACTTGATCAGTCACAAGTATCAATACTCTGGGGACAACTCGTATAGGTCAAGTGTCAATAAGGGAGTACCTGGATAGTGGTAGGTACTTTAAGGCAAATGGGGATAGAGATATGCTTACCTGGCAATATCTCTGATCTTTAAGAGTATGTTTGCTATTTGCACAATATGCACACATAATGATTTTGTCAGTTTTGCATCTTTTGATTTCCACTGGAGAAGATTTTGAAAGACAACATTCATTTAGAATGTAGATGTCTTGAGCATGCCAGATGAGGAACTTTCAGTCTGAAAGGACTTTTCACTCACTCTCATGGAAAAGGCTATCCTGACCATTGATGCAGGATTTATAAGGACCACACTATCTCACTGTCATCATGTCAACAGGGGTCCGAGTATTCTCGCAAACGGTACAACTTTACCAATGTGAGAGGTCTTTGTTGAAATTGCGATGAAGTCATGGTTAGCAGCTTGTCAAATGGGACCATCAAGGTCGAAGCCGATGGACAAAAATGCTACACGATCATCTCCGGGTTTACAAATCAAGAATCCTGCGAAAAGAGATAGAGTAATCCTGCTCGTACTTCTTCGAGCGATACTTATGCACATGTGAAATCCTACGTTAATTGAAGTGCCCCTAGTCTGAAGAGACTTTTACAATGGGAATGTGACGTAGACTTGGCTCACATGTAAGAGGGTGAGAGTTGGTGACTGTCTTGGCATTTATCACTGATCTTTCTTCTCACTATCAAATGGAGGTTCTATCAATTGAACCACAACAGTAACTTCTCTTGGGAATATTTTTTACTGGAGGGCATTGGCCTTGCTTTTACCAGGCACACTACTTTTTCATGCCCCTATTTTTTATTTCAGTTCTTCATTTATGGGCATTGACCTTGCTTTTACCAAGTACACTGCTTTTTTATGCCCCAATTTTTTTGTTCTTGTTGCTTGAGGAACTGATCTTGACAAGTTCAAGCAAATGCCTTTGCTAGACTATGGAGTCTTCATCTTTTGTTGGCACTTTTGATTATGCTGCTCAAACGACAGTGGCTTCTGCTTTGCCTCCATGTGAGGGTGGATTTACGACTCAATTGAGTTGTACAATGGATACAAGTGCGTAAATAAAGAATTGCTCTTCACGACTCTAGGGCACTTAAATTAACGCGAGTGTTCGTATGTAATAAAGACACTCAAAGATTGATGCAAGTGCGAGCAAGAAAATTTCTATCCCCTTTCTCACCTTGTGATGTTGATTTGCTTTTGACTTGCCCCAGTGTGGGGTGGTTCTTTGTCGGGAGTATAGCAGAAATTTGTCAGTGTATGGGGCTCAAAGTGAGCGATGGAATGCCTCTCACTGCTTTGATCATCGTACTATTCGCGAGAGAACTCTTTACCCTATAGTCATGGAATTTTCTGCACTCATCTCACAAGTGTATAGATGGGGGATTGTGTGTAGGATATGGCTTGCCTGTCATCATTCTGACGCGTCTCATCCAACATACTCAATCAATCTTGTATTCTTCAATCAGTTGTCTTTTCTAATAATTCTCAATGGAATCAGTGATTTAGACAGACAAAATCATCATGCAGAATTCACCTAGAAAATGCATGCAGTGTATGATGTGATGGAGTTTGTACTCTCAAAATAAATGAATGGCTTTTTACTCAAGAAGAACTTATTAACAGCTTTAGGGGTGTTTACCTAGGTGGAACGGTATTCACAAATGTGTTGAAATTTGAACATTAAAAGAGTTATTTACAAAAGGGTGTTGATGGTTGTCCCTATTGATTAGGGATATGACACATGAATGATCAGCCAAGGATTGGGAATCTAATCATTGATTTGATGGGCCTTTTTTGGCCCCTGCAGAAGAGAAGATGTACAAGTAGATTAATTAGTCTGGCCAAAATCAAATGTGAGTTGCGGCCTGAAGATTTTCTGTCATTTGCTTTGGCGATACTTGAAACGCCATTTTGTTTGAGAGAGCTTGTCATGCCTCTCATTGATTTGTTATCTGTATTTTTGGCAGTCAGGTGATCCTGCAACAGACAAGAGGGAGTGTGTTAGTCATGAACTCTTTCGAGAGTCGAATAATTGGAAGCGATACAACTTTACCCTTCACTGGTTTGCAGATGATTGGGTGAACCTGAAGCGAGAGGGGGACACAAAGTCCTATATCCCTTGCTTTGTTAGGTCAAATATTGGCTCCTGGATGACACGTCATTTTACACGAAATCAGGTGAATTCGATGTGGGTCATTTCCACGTACTAGCTTGGCCAATGTCGATTTGCCAAACCTAACCATCAAGTTTGGCTATTGAATTCCGATGCTTCCTGTCAATAGGGAAAATATGTCAAAAGCGGGTTCGAGTAGTGGGAGTATTGGAAACGATACCAAGTTACCCTTTCCCAGAGTTTGTATTTGTTGATTCCTAAGGATATTTGAATGTCGATGATGGACTCCTTATCTTGACACAGTTCAATGCTTCCTTCAATTAGCCCTCCTCATTTGTAGCCCTGTATGCATGATTGATGGTCGTTGATTCATCTTCAACGCCTTCCTTCTGTGGAATTTTCTTCTATCTTTGACTATATGACCATTAACAGTATTGAGCAAAGTCATGTACTTCAAGCTTCTATGGAATCTGAGATAAAAATCTCAAGCTTTCTGATGGCAATTACTTCTTGGAAGAATATGCGTCTGGAGTGAAGCTTCTAGATTCTAAAGTAATTGTCTAGGGTGTGGGGCTATAGATTGCCCTGATTGTCTGGATTTTCTCCCTGTGGACAGTAGCAAATTCAAGAGAAGAAATTCTTTTTTTGTGCTTCTTGGTTTATCAAAGCTGGAATTCCCGTTGACGAAATCACAACGTCTAGTTGCTCAGGTACATTGTGGGGAAAAGATATTGTTCGAGCTTGTGAAGGAGTTGGGCAGGAGCGAGGTGGAGTGCATAAAGCTCCTGGGGACGGCCTGATTTCAACTGTATGTCTGTACCTATTACGTCCTATCTTTTGTTTCCCTTTTGAAATGGGATGCTTCTTTCTATTTGCCCCTATTTTCTTGGCAAGGTGTTTTCGAATTTGGCGAGTTCACTTGATGCGCTTGCTTCGAATGCCCCCTGTCACACTAAGTCAAAAGGGATATGAATGATCTTTTGAGACACGAAGTAAGTGAGTTAGAAAGACAAACATGATTTAATCATCTTGTTTTGACAAAAGATTTTTAAAACATTTTTTGTTTTCAAAAGTATATATCTTTGGGGGAAAGAAAGCATGAGGAAGCCCAGCCCTCAGTATTCTTCTTGGATGATAATTTTTCATGGTTGGATAGCATCACCGGGCTAGTTTGGAGTACCGTCTCATGCTCTTAAAACAAAATATTATAACTATACAATAGAGTACTTGGAATGGAAAATATAACAGTAGCACACTAGACAAAATGAGAAACATGAAATTATAAAAACAAGTAAAACTCATGAAAACCCCTATCTAAAGGAGCGCTTTGATAGTACTGGTCTTGAAGCTAAGCGTGTTTGAATTTCTCGCCTTCAGTAGACTCGAAGTATTCGCATGCGATGACTACCTCGTTGAAGCTATGGAAGTGTAACCCATGCAGCCAACAACGATGCTTGCAGGACAAAGCTTCTATGAACTGCTTCATTAACTCCTCTTCAGCCAGTTGAGGGCAGGTTTGCATCATGAAAGCTCTCCACCTCCCTGCGTATGCTTGGAAATCCTCCATTGGTCTTCTTGTGAAGTGAGCCAAACTCTCACAAGGCAATTCAATTCCGATTTGGTTTTGGTACTGATGCAAGAATGTGGAAGTCAGCTCATTCCAATCCTTTAGGAGATAAATATTTGCTGTGATGAACCATTGCAATGCAGACCCCGTAAGAGCTTCTTGGAATGCCTGAGTTATGAACGACATCGAGCCATAGTACCGACTTATTTATGCATGGAGATATTGCAAATGAGCCACGGGACAAGTTGTGCCATTATACTTACGGAGATCAGGTATCCCCATCTCTCCAAGGGTCATGATCCTATGAGCGCAAGATGGGCTTGATGTATCTTGGTTAGGCCACTGGTTTTCCCACTGCATATTTGTTGTAGTGGTGAATTTTTCTGTTTCAGGAAAGTTGGATTCTACCGAGATTACCCCATTGCTTTCTTCTTGGTCAAAATTTCCGAATGAGGATAAAGTATTGAAGCTATCTTCATGGTCAGATGACGAGCTTAGTACTTCATTAGGATCGTAGCAGATAAAGACGTATGCTTCCTCTTCTGACGGACCTTCATCCCCGGATGAGAGTAGGAAACAGTTGTACGATGAATTGTCAGTTTCATTGTCGAAATAACGCTGGAAGTCTTTGGGATTGTATTCTAGGGCCGGGAAGTTTTCAGGGTTGTACTCTAGGGGATGGTAGCCTTCAAGGGTGCATTCTTGGGAATGCTCGAAGCTTTGGCGCGGTGGCTCGTCGGCAGGTGCCGCATCGATCTGCTTAGGCTTTCTTTTCTTGGCTTCTGGTCTTGACCTTTTGAGTAAGGCCCTTCGTTTTTCCAGCTTGATTCTGTCAAGGGAAGTGAGATACATTAGAGTTTCACTGTCTGATTCATTTTCCAGGTTGATAGGGGTTGGTATTCTTTGGACCCTAGCTCTTGGAGTAAGCTTGGGGAATTGTCCAATTGTGCCCCATTCTTGAACAGGCTATGTGTCTTTGATCTCGTACAAAGGCTCCTTGCCTTTCCTAGTGGGAAATTTTCCAGTAACAGGATGTTACTCAACTGCCCATTTATCATATAAGGCTTCATTTGACATGCTCCTCTCCTATCTCAGCGGCTAACAGCTCCTCGTGCTCCGCGATCATCGGTTCTTCGTAGGGTAAGGTGATGTCAGGGGTGATGTCAATATCATATTCTTGATGGAAAACATGAATTAATTCCTTCCAAGTTTTAAGGGGACTAATCTTCCTGACAATGTACCATCGCAAGGTAGGGCCAGTCAAGTTCGATTGGTACGATCGAATCATCCTTCGGACCAGGTAGGCCTGCAAGTAGGTCTCTGGGCGTGAGGTGTTAGCATACCTTTCGCACTTAGGTGCTTTGAGCTCTTCAGGGATTTCAATGCTGGCATAATTGGAAAGGTCTATGGGATTCCGCCCCTGCAGCTGGTTTAACTTTTTCATGATCCTTTCAAACTGTCCATAGTACTGGCTATTTTCTAGCAAATTTGCGGGCGTCATGACGGTGCTTGAGGCAACTATAGAGTTGGGCTCAGTTTGAGTGGATTTCATTTGTCTTGAGAGTTGTTGAAGGACAATGGACATCTGTCCTACGCCGTCTTCAATGTTAATGAGGTGATTTTGTACATCATTCTGATCGGGCCCTAGTGCATGAGGCCATTCACGAGCTATTGGTGGCTGGCGATTCATAATTACCTGTCGTTGCGAAAATAATGAATGAGCACAAAAGTAAACAGAGATTGACCCATGGCAATGGTCTAACTACTTTTTTATTTATCAAAAGAGGATTTTATAGATCATAAACTTCTGACATCTAAAACTTGAAATTGAAATGACATAATGAAATGTTAGATATTAAACAAAAGTCCCTAAACAATGGGACAAAACTTTAACGATATTAACACTAAAGGAGACACGACTGCTAATCTATATGCGATAGGGAGCCTTGTTCTTGCAAAGGCTGCTTGCTTTCTTGGACTGGCTCTGAGATGAGTATCTGGCCTATTCCCATATCCTTTGCATAAGCTCTGCTTGCTCGTGCGGGCTGCTCTCTCTGATTGAGCGAGGGACCGATGGCTTCCACCTTGTCGGGATGTGATGATTGTGGATGTAGGCCGCAGAGGCGTGGTGGGCTTTTTCTTCTCCCTCAAGCCCTTCAAGTACCACGATCCTTTTGCGATGGCACTTGTCCCAAGTTTCTTCAACAATAGAAATTTCGACCGCATAGTCACGGCTTGTGTTGAAAAGAACTGGAGGAATTCTCCTCCTGGAAGGCGGTGGAATTTCTTGAAGGGCTCCAAATTGTCGTGCCACCCGATATGGGTAATAGGGAACAGCGTCGGTGCAGCCGAGCAACGGAATTGGGTGGGTGCGTTTGTAAGCAAAGCGGGCCCTCTTTTCATGGAACCAACCAGCACACCATTGGAATGCCTCAGGAGTTGGGTTTCTTAGGAAGTCAACCCAATTTAAACAGCTTTGATTGGGAATATATGGTCCTAAAACCATAAATTTTTGTAATGGATTTTCGAAAGCATTTGTTTCAGATGATCGCATGAAGTCTCGGAATTCGTTTAGGTGAGAAAAGAACCAGACTTGTAAAATTTCAGGAGAGACCCGCATGATTTTCTCCGTGTTGTCATTAAAACGATTAAAGGACAAGAATGTTTCAGTTAAAATCATGTTGACATAATTTCCCCCCCTCAAGATTTGGTCAACTATCCATGCCATCTTAGGACTTATGGCATTTCTTTGATGAGGGAAAATGATGAGCCCGAAAAAGGCCAGGAGGAAAATCTCACTTTTTTGGGTCATAGGCTGATTTTGAAAACAAGCATTCATAAATTCAAACGGGCAAGTATTATGGTTGTTTTCAAGAATTTGTGTCATAATATGGACTTCAGTTCTTAAAAGTCGCGCCAACCCACGCAATGGGATGATGCCTGTTGATGGCCTAACAAGCTTTTTCTCAAGAGGCATTCCAATGATGATGATGTATTCTTCCAGGGTTGGGGTTAGCTCAAACCTACCAAACATGAAAGTAAGTGTCCTCGAGCACCAAAAATGCGCCATAGCTTATATGACTTCAGGACGAACAGTGATTTGGATCAGCGATAGGAGATGACCGAGTTTGGCCTTCACGTGCTCTTGGGCAAACTGATCCAATTGACCCCACCATCTAAAGAGCTCCGCCTTGGGAGCAGGAATGAACTGGATATCATCTTTCCCCATCGCATATAAACTGGGACTTTGAAAAGCTTATCCTAAATTGCCATGGGCCAAATAAAAAGACTGAGTAAAAGTGAAGAAATCACTTTGCTTTTAAATAAAATGACAAGTACAAAGACATGCACATGAGATGTGTGGCTCGATTTCTAACTCGGAAGGTTTGATGAAATTAAAAAGGTATCCGCCCGTCGCAGTCTCGCGTTAGCAGCATGCCCTCTTAACCTCGGCTAAGAAATTCGGGGAAAAGAAAGGCAACCTCTACATTCTCGCGTTCGAGGTCGTATCTTTCTTAACACCATCCTAAAAATCCTATGGCGGCCCAGGTCCGACAGCCGGGTTGTGAGTGCCATGTGTAGTGTTAAAACAGTAAAGCATGCACAACAGTTTATAATCATAAAATAATCTATTGTAAACAAAATTAAAATAAATTTCTAAACTACTGACCTGCATAAAGAAAAAAAATAAAAACAAGTCAGTAAAGAATTTAAACAAGACAAAAATGGCCTAAGTTCTCAAATTTTCCCCAGCGAAGTCGCCAAGCTGTCGCGACCTCTCTTTTTTTTTTGGCGCCCGCAATCGGGTACATGCGCCTAAGGAGGCTAATGGCTCGGCTAAATTTATTAAGCCCGGACTCTCCCAAGTCCACCAATTCACGACTTAATGGTTCAAGTTTTTAACCTATAAATCAAATTTTAAATTGGAGTCGCCACTAATCGATTTGGGGTGGGTTGATTAGAAACCCAAGTGAAGTATCGGGAGAAATACTCACTCTGCGCAACCCGAGAGAAATTAGGATCGGACTTGATTACACTAGTTAATCACTAATGCCCCTTTCGGTACCTAATCTTATTTAAACCCCGAGATTTTTGGATGTTTGAGGGATTTTCCATGCATTTTTGGGAGGAAAAACATTTCTAGGTCTTTTTCTAATTTTTTTGGACACAAAAGGGATTTTTTTGGGATTTTTTGGTATTTTTGGGAAAATACAAGTCTTTTTTGGCTTTTTCATGAATTTTTGGCCTTTTTGAATTTTTTTTTTTTTTTTTTGGCATTTTTTGGAAAATATGGAATATTTTTGATTTTTTTGATTTTTTTAGGAAAAATAAAAATATTTTTATCATTTTTTATTATTTTTCGATTTTCTGAAATTAAAACATTTTATAATATTTTTGGAAAATAAAACATTTTTTGGATATTTTGCTTTTTTTTTGGAAATTGAAATATTTTTTTAATATATTTCGAAAAGAAAATATATTTTTTGGTATTTTGGAAAATAAATTATTTATTTATTATTAAAATATTATTTTAAAAATAAAAACCGACCTGGGTCGGATCCACTAGTTGGTTCGACTCGGGCCGGCCCCCGAACACGTGGGCCCGACTCGGATTTTTTCATCTTTTTCCTTTTTTTTTTTAATTTTTATTAAAACGACGCCATGGCTGGGCGTTTAGGGACACCCCGGCCCGGCCCGACAACCCGGGCTCAACAGCGGAACCCTACCCGGGCCCAACCCGACTCCCAACCCGACTTGCAATCACGCCCCACCCGCCCCTCGAAATCGCGACTCGGTTCGCGAGCCGGATCCAATGACCGAGGCCGCGACCCGAAAAATGCGAACCCTAGGGTTTCGTGAATCGCGGCGCCGAAGAGGGGAAGGCTGAGGCGCTACGACGGCGACACGGCGATGGCGGCGGCGGCGGCGGCGAGGGCAGCAACGAAGACGACAACGACGATTGGACTACGAGGGGTGATGGCGACGGCGATGATGGCGACGATACGCTGCCGGCGATGGCGCGACGAGGGCGAAGACCACGACGGCGAGACCCACGCGAACCCTTCCCCTCATGCGTCTCTCTCTCCCTCTCTATCTCTCTCTCTCTCTCCCCTCCGGCGAGGCTCAAATCTGAGGCCGCGAACCCTCGGCCCCCTTGAAGTCTCTTAGTGGGGTGTCCAAGGGCTGTGACTTGATCTGGCTCCCTCTCTCTCTCTCTCCGGGATCTCTGTGTGTCCGTTGTCGTCGTCGGGCGGGGGAGGTATTTATAGGCGAGGGGCGGCCGGTCGACGGAGTTCGACCGCGATCGCCACGGCCTTCGCCGGCCAAACTAGCGTCCCATCCGACGCTAGCTGCCCCTGCTCCACGTCCCATCGCCATCCGTCCATCCCCTTCCCCTCCGTCACGTCTCCCCTCGCGTGTTCTGCAGAGGCGCGAGGAAGGAGACGACTTGGCGGGGCCGGGCCGAAGCGAAAATGGGCCGAGGGCCCATGTGGAGGCTGCTTCTCTTTTTTTTTTTTTTTATCATCTGAAAAAAGATAAAATAAAATAAAAATAAAATAAATAAATAAAAAAGTAAAAACCTAATTAATGAAATTTTTAGGCGTCAACACTCATGTATCGTTCGTGAGCTTTCTGCTTTTCTTAGGACTACAAGCATAAGTTGTCAAATTCAATTTTGAAGTGATAGAGGACAATGCAGAGAGAATTTTTTTGGAAATGCAAGAAGTCGAGTTTGAATGACCTAATGCTAATTCCTTAATTTGCTGCTTGCAGCATCCTGTGATTCAATTCAGGTTGTGCATAGGCGCTGATACAAATCTAGTCTCAAGGAAAACCGGGCAAGCTATTGCTAAAGCCAATTGGGCTTGCTAGTTCTAGATATGGTTGCTTCGTATTATGTTGTTTTCTCGTTGTTATAGTGGTCCTCTCCCTAGTTTTGTCATATCCTAAATTTTCTGATACTCATAGGGCGTCTTCACTGTAGTTGGTTTGTCAACAGTCATTTTCCTGTAAATTGCTTTGTTGGAGAGTTCATGAATTCAATCGTGAGCCATGATAAAGAAAGTGGTCCCTCATACATTTAGTGGGTTGAACATTCAATGAGGTCCTGACCTTCAGAGATGAACGGTCTAGGTGCTCTTTTTGGTTTAGGAATGGAGCTTCTTGTTCTGGTTGGAAAATAAAAACACACCTGGCATCCGACCGGGAAATTTTCTTTTGAGGGCATCAGTATTCCACAGAATCCATAATATATATCCACATTGCTGGACGAAGAATATGAAGTGACAGCAGGAGCTAATTACATTGCTGAAAATGTTCCAGAATGTGAAGTGATGGCCTTAAGTGGAAACAAGGCGGACCAGCACCGTCTCCAAGCAGTTTCTACTAGAGATGCGTTTTCTTACGGACTACAATGCTTTCGAGGCACGAGTGCCTTCGTGAAAGTGTTGTTGGTTGCTTGTTTATACAACAAACAAATGATGCTTTTCTTTATTCCATGTGGGAAAGTTGGGAGGAAGTGGGTTACTTTATAAATATGAGTGTCTTCTAATTTGTCTAAAAGAATGGAATGAGTTGTAAGTTAGACTCCAAAATATCCACATGCAGCTGCGTGAATAAATAGGCAGATTATAATTAGCACTAATCCTCTATTTATTATTATTATTTTTATTTCATGTGGTTATTTTGCAAATCTTAATTAGTCGTGTTATAACTTTCGAAAGATTGTATTTGTTCAATCGGTATTTTCAGAAGTAATGAAATTCGGAACAAAAAATAAAAAAAAGAATAATTATTTTTTTATAATTATTTTATTTGAAATTTTATATGTCTTTTCAAGATAACCTACTGATCCTATATTTATTATTTTTATTTTTATTACATGCAGTTATTTTCCTAATCTTAATTAGTTGTGTTATAAGCTTTGAAATGTTGCATTTGTTCAATTGATTTTTTCAGAAGTTATGAAATTCAGAATTAAAATGAATTATTATTATTATTATTATTATTATTATTATTATTATTATTATTATTATTATTATTATTATTATTATATTCCAAATTTTATATGTCTTTTCAAGGTCACCTTTGAGAAAGTACCCGTTTACTTTGTAACCATCTCCGAAGGGTTGTCTTAGTTCATTTAGACGTAGATAAGTACGCCGATTTTGGAATGAATGAAGTTAAAGTCTTTTCGAAGTTTTTTTTTTTTTATCTAAATGAAAAACACAACTATCATTTCAATTGATTCCCTTGACTCTGAAGAAATATCAAAATTGCTATATGGTATTTTAAATCAAGACTTTGTTATATCCTAAAGGAAATTTATCAATAACCATTAGCAACGTTGTAGGGCAAATATTTTCTTTAAAAAATGATTTTTACACCTTAAAGTCTGCGTTTGTTGTTCTTTCCAATTGTCCAAATATTTTCCATCAAGTGTTGACTCAGATCTGTCGTGTAGTCTGCAAAAAGGCTCTTGACATAGGCGATGATCCTGCAGCTTTGCTGAAGAGACGGACAATAAACATTAGGGACAGGCCAATTGTTGGTCTTCATGAGAAATCATGGCTGTGCGGCAAAAAACGCAAGAGTTATTTGCTCTTCATGGCGTTGTGCTCAAATAGGAGCCAAGATATTGAAGACAGGCCTCACAAAACCATCACGTAATCAGGCAAGCTAATAAGCATATTGATGTTTGCTAGATGTTTCTTGAACAGGTACGCCGCTCTGGGGTCCATGAAGCACCCTGTTATTTATCCTTCAAGGACCGACTCCGTAGACTCTCCAAGAACTGAAAACAGGTCGTAGGGTGGAGAAAGATTTCGTTTCATTTACGGTGGACATTAGACAGTAGTTGTATAAGACTTAGGGGCCATTTGATAACATTTATGCTCCTGGGAATAATTTCTTTTCAAACTTAGCTTTTTTCTATTTCTATTCTCTGAAATAGTTTCTAAACAAAATAATGCATTTGGTAATTGTACAAAGTTTTTATTTCCAAAATAATTAAATAAATAAAAAGAAGAATAAGAAGAAGTTCGGTACGACCCTTAATTTTTTTGTGGCGTAAATTGCTAACCCTTATTTTGCAGGGGAGGTGTAGTAATGAATGGTTTATTTATGCATGAAGTGCCGAGTGTTTATCAATTGTCATGCCCGTGTCCCTTGCATTGCATTACACCATAGCACACACAACCTACTACCGGACCTGGGCCGCATAGGATCACCTAGGATGGTGTTGAGATGGATACCACTCCGACTACAACCATGTAGTATGAGTCGCTCACCTTAACCCCGAAATTTCTTTCTTCATGTCAAAGCTACCCACCCTGGTTTGCAACCGCGCGACACGGGTCGGTTTTTTAACAAAGCCGGAGTCATGAGTAACCCGACCTAGCCGCGACCTTGCTGGTTCAATCCGATGATCCCATGGCTCTATTTTGAGCCGTTTAGAGTAGAAATCGAACCACCGTCCATGCGTATGTCTATGTCATTAGCTTTGCTACTCAATGAGTAGGGTAAGATTTTCGATTCTTTTCTTCGCAATTTACTTATTCACTTTCCTTTTTGGTCAGTTCATGGCAAATTAGGTTGATTGTAACTGTGAGTAGTATACGATAGGGATACCCGAGCTTCACATCATTGCTGCCTCGAAAGCCAAGCTTTGCACATGGTGGGATAGACTAGACCCGACTAGACATAATTGGGTGCGATCCTATGTCGGACGATTACTTCCCCTCTTAGAAATAGAAACTCATTATGGTGGTGTACGAGCGTTGGTGCATGTCTGGGGTCCCGAGACTTGCATGTTCATGTTCGGTGACCACGAGCTCACTCCCACCTTGGAGGAATATGGCATAGCCATTGGGAAGCCCTTAGTATCAGAGTTAGTTAGCCTGCCTGTAGGAACTGAGCACACTTTGACCTTATCTGAGTTCCTTAGAGTTAAGGCAGAGGACGTGAGAAAAGTTTTGAAAGCCAACCGCAAAGCCTACCCGTTTTCATTCCTAAATGAGCTTTTTCAAAACGCCCAATCTTTCCAAAAGAATAGGATCTTCCTATTAGCTTTCTTCGGGTTCGTGATATTCCCACATCGTAGAAACACTATTAATCCCTTCGTGACATGGGTAGTTCATGAGGTGTATATGGGAAGGGGTTTTCTTAATGCTGTCTCGACTGAAACCTTTCTTTCCCTTACCTGCTTTAAAGAAAACAAAGACAAAGTTTTTCATGCCCCCCTTGAACTTTTGCAAATTTGATTCTTCTCTCACATTAAGGGGTTTGGTAGCTTGATGACCGTGAACAACATTTCTAACTTTAGCCACCCTATCTTGAAGTTTAGAGATAGGAAAATGTTTGTCCTTGATTATCATTATTCCGAGTGGTTAGTTTTAATGACCAACCCCGGACCTGAGGATTTCCAATGGCATGCCAAATGGCTCCGAGTTCAAGAAGCGCAATTTGTATGTGGGCTTACTGGACCTATTCCTTTGTTGGGAATTACCAGAGTCACTGAGTATTATTCGACCTGGGTTGCCCGCCAGTTCCAAGAGGTTCAACAACTTCCATCGACGATTCAAGAAGACCCGCTCAGGATGGACTTCCCTAATGGATGCCAAGATCACGAAGACTCCATCACGTTAGTCAAATCGATGTGGGATATGTGCTACCCCCGAAAGTTGATATGGCCTGAAGAGGAGTTGGAAGGGCAAGAGAAAACCTACTACGCCTAGATGGAGTACATCCTTAGACACAAGATCCTAAAGAGCCTACGCCCGAAAATTCTTGACGTGCCATTAAAGACCACCCACCGAGCCGAGATCAAGTGCCTCAAAAGGAAGCTCGAAGAAGCCAAGGAGCGTGCCTCGAAGTTGACCTGAGTCAGTGGGGCTGCCACAAGCACAAGCTGTTCGCGTTAATTAGATTGAGTCAAGCACGATATGTAGTGGGCCCATGCCCACATATGTTACAATGTTAAAGAGTTTGTCTCGTGTCACAATATCGGGAGTTAAGAGTCACGAATAGCTTCATTGTTTAGGGGTTCTCCCTCATGTCTTTTCCTGTGTTATGTAGCAACCTTACTTTCAATTAAACGAATAAATTGAGGCGATTAGATCTCTGTCATGAACCGACCGCCTAATCATTACTCCATGCTTATATATGCTTATCTATCCTTGTTTAGGTACTAAAAGGTTGTCTACTTTCGTTTGACTGTCAACATGGCTAAGAGGAGATCTCTAATTCGTACTCGCGCAAAGGCCAGGATGGAGAATGAGAATGTCAGCATACGCGTGGCCAACATGGAGAACCAGCTAGCTCAACTCACTGCCTTGATGGCCGAGATAAGTCGAAAAATCAGTGAACCTCCGGTCACGGCCATAGCTGGAACCTCTACTCTCGTTTTGTTGGGACATACTCCACCCTCAGTTGGAGAGCCACATGTCACCGATCCTGCTAAAAAAATGTGCTTCTAAGAAAGCCCCTTCGACTACGCCTGTAATTGTCAATCTGGATCCTCCTCTAAAAGAGGGATTTGCCATCCGCTTCGACGAAGAAAATGCAAGATGCTTGGCCAAAATGGAGGAGTGACTTTGTGTCCTCCAAGGATATGAGATGAAAGAAGTGGACAAGCTAACCCCATATGCAAAGGTGAAAGTACCCGAGACCTTCAAGGAGCCATAATTCACGAGAAAATATGATGGCACCGACTGCCCTATAACCCACCTCAAATACTACTTGAGGAGGATGACTCGCTACTTCGACAATGTCCCGCTCCTCATACATACATTTCAAGATAGCTTAGACGGCCCTGCCTTGTCATGGTTTATTGCACTAGATATTGAAGAGCTCACTGGATGGGAGGACCTCGCTGACGAGTTCTCACAGCAATATAAATTCAACTTTGAGATTGTCCCTAGTTGGTTTGGTTGGAAAAGATGAGGAATGAATCGTTTAAAACGTTCACCCAAAGGTAGAGAACGATGGCATCACAAGTGAAGCCCCCACTGAGTGAGAAAGAAATGAGGCAGCTTTTCCTGAAAACTTTGCCATCTGATTATTTCTAGGGATTAGTGTACTCTGGGTGCCAAACATTTTCACAACTAGTGGAGGTTGGTGAAGGGGTTGAATGGGCGATAGTTGATGGAAGAATATCCACGGGAAATAGCAAAAAGTTCTTAACAGGGAAGGATAAGGAGACGGCAGTTGAAGTGGCGTTTATCCAAGAGCCATCCGCACCTAAATCAGTGTCGACGCCTTCACAAAAACCTAAAGCATGCAAGGAAATGTGTCACAGGGATTTGACGGAAGGAAGAAATTCCCCTGAAGGGAATTCAGACCTCTACCCCCAACCTCTATCAAAATTGTTACCTATTCTCCTCGAAAAGAGATTGGTAGCCAAGGAGGTGCCTAGACACAATCGCACAAGATTCCTGGGGTTCGATGTGACCAAGGCATGTGAATACCACATGGGGGAAAGGGGGCATGACGTTGATGATTGCCTCGCACTGAAATGGAAAGTTTAGAATCTATTGGATAAAGGAAAGCTGACATTCAAAGAAGCTACGCCTAATGTGCAGCAAAACCCTTTGCCTGATCATGCTGAAGGAGTAAATATGATTCTTGGGGAATCACAAGCAAGTGAGCAACCCTTTGTGGTGGATGTCCTTAAACTGTATAAGGCCCTCGAGCTAGCTGGGCACTATGAAAGAGAGGAGGACATAACCGTGGAGGAAAAACTAGAACGTATCCTCAAAATGCTAGGCACGGGGGTAATCCAAAATGTCAATGGGGAACAAGGGCCACTACCCGTGATGGCACCATCCATGATTAGCCCATCATCTCACGATGCTACTTGCAACTGTGAAGTGGAGAAAGCTAAGCCTCTTTTCCTAGAGGAGGATAAACAAGTGGCAATAAAAAACGCCTTGAGAACGGATTCTGAGGGAACTTTTTGGAGCCGTGATCTCTTAGAGAAGATATGTGACAAAGGTGAAGTGTTCGATACGTTGGGTCAACCAAGTGGAAAGTATGACTATTACATAAAATATTCGACTGCCTCGAGTTTCTTTGATGATCCTAAGGACATCGTCCCTGACAAATGGGGGGCATGGATGATCCGATGCCATGAGAGGAGGGGATGGTCGCTATGATTACCCCAGTGGTGATAAAATTGCCTGATGAGGATCGCACTAGTGATGTCGAGATGGAAACCATTGAGCCAATGATGATTGACCTTATGGTCGAAGAATTATCGGTGATTGAAATCTTGGAGGAAAGCTTGACACCGGTCGTGATCGAACTGCCACCTCAAGGAAAGGATGAGGTGATAATGCTAGAACCTCCATTGGAATTCTACACCAAAGCGGTACCCTGAGATTATGGGACAAAGGAAGTAGATGTCGTCACTTGATCAGGTCATTGCCATGCGCCTGCCAGAGAAACCGAAAAGAAAGCCGTGACGGAGGAGGACTCGAGGCAATTCCTAGCCGTGGTGAAAACGAGCAAATTCAATGTAGTAAATCAATTGCAGAAAATGCTGGCCCAAATCTCCATCTTGGAGCTAATTCAATCATCTGAAAAGCACGGAAACACTTTGTTGAAGATCCTTAACGAGGTACATGTCCTGGAAACAATCGATAACATCCAGCTACAGGAGTTCGTGGGGACCATCCTACTGAAGGATCAGATCGCCTTCACTGATGAAGACCTCCCTGCTGACGAAGGTGATCACATAAAGGTGTTGCACATTTCAATGAAGCACGATAGCACTGTTGTCTCTAGGATGTTGATTGACAATGGCTCTGCACTGAATATATGTCCATTAGCTACACTCCACCATTTAGATGTTGAGATGGAAAGGCTACGCCCAATTAAGTCCACTGTACGCGTGTTTGATGGGATGAGGAAAGAGGTGCTAGGAGAAATCAAGTTGGAACTACTTATCGGTCCTATGCTTTTCTTAGTACCATTCCAAGTCTTAGCTATACCAACTGCCTTCAACTTTTTGTTGGGGAGATCATGGATCCACGTGGTGGGTGCTGTTCCTTCTAGCCTCCACCAAAAGGTACGATTTGTGGTCGGTGATAGACTCATCATTATGCACGGGGAGACAGACTTCAAGGTGTACCAGGAAATGGCCATCTCATACGTGGAACCCGAGTGCAAAGAAGAATCAAGCTTTCAAACTCTCGAGCTGATGTCTATGATCCACGTTCCTATGGGCTCTTGTGTGGGCATTCCTGAATTATCCAAGCCGGCCTTGGTGGTAAGGAAGATTATGCTAGCGAATGGATACAATCATGGAGGTGGTCTAGGGTTGCCTGGACAAGGGATTCAAAAGCCTATTGAGGCTCGAAGAGTTCTAAGGAGAAAAAGCTCAGGGTTTGTCGAAGAGCGTGGAGGCCGTGGCAATAGAGTAAGCCATAGTGAATGTGGAGGTCGAGGCACTCGAGGAGGTCAAGGTGAACGTGGAGGCCGAGGTGACCGCGGAGGTCGAATTATAAGAGATAGAACCTACTAGAGTGTCTTCCCTCCTCTACTAAAAGAAACATTCCCAGAACCCCCGAAAATATTGATGGAAGAAGATGGAGCTATTGACGGTATAGCTAAGATGTTCGAAGAGAATATTATATGCACCCTCCTAGCTTGCGAGGAGGCTGAATCTTCTGGGAGCATCACCAACCTTTCAGAGTAGGACGATTCTAGCTCAGCGTAGCTTTTTACTTTATGTTTTCTTCCCCTGCATATGAACTCGTTGTTATTTCAATTTGCTTGTTTGAGTCGCTTATGATGTAAACTCTATTGAGCCCTTGACCTTGAGCC
>CM024721.1:49772378-49802462 GCA_014182545.1 Eucalyptus globulus
TAGTCTAACCAATTTCTTTTAATTCCTTTGGCCCATCTCATTATTAGGAAAATTATCCAAAAAATCATCAATTTATTGCATTTTTACTAATTCAGTTATAAAATATTCGATTTTTTCAATTGAATCATAAATCTTTTCACATTTTGTCAATTGAGTCCAATCAATTTTGACTATAAATTCTAACGTGAAAATTTTAAAATAATATTTGATGATATTTTAATATTTGTTTTTGAATTTTTATGCTTTTTCTTCTTCTTCTTCTTTTTTTTAATTTTTTTACTTTCTTTTTTAAGGTTTGAAGAGAAGGCCGATTAGGGTCGCTGGCCAACCCTCGCTAGCCTTAGGCGAGGGCGCATCGAAGGCCACAATGCCCTCGTTAAATTTGGCTAGGTGAGGACGGGGACCTCGCGCTAGGCGAGGGCAGCGACCTCGCTGGAGCCCTTGCCTAGCTAGATTTGGTGAAGGCGTCGCAACCCTCAACTTTGGGCTGGCGAGGGTTAGCTGGCCACCCTTGCAGCCTTCTCTCCAAACCCTTAAAAAAGTAAAAACATAAAACATTCAAAAATTTAATAAATATTATTAAAATTTCAACGTCAGTCATTTCTGGCCAAAATTAATCGGATGGACTCAATTAGCAAAATGTATAAAAGTTTAGAATTGAATTGATAAAAATATAATAAGTTTATGATTTTTGAAAATTTTATCTCTCCTTATCCCTTTTCCAGCCCACTTCTTCTACGTTTTCAAAGCCCACTCAAGATTTTAAAAAAAGGGAAGCAAAAGCCCAGCCTTACTTCCATCAGCCTTCTTTTATGCAAGTCCAGCTAGAGGGACAAGGGAGACGCGCGGTGACCAAGCCTGAAGAAGAAAGCGCCGGTGAACAGCCTCTGTGAGGGTGCCCGTGAATGAAACCGCGAGTGACGAGAGCTAATCCAGGCACCTTCTAGAATTGCTGGCCTGGCGCGAGGGATAAGGACGCCCAACAGCAAGATTCCGATGGGGAAGAGCGTGCTGGACGTTCATTGAGAGGGGTGAGGAAGGCATGACAACGGCGGGCTAATTTTCGCGAGGGACGAGAGAACCAGAAAGAGTAGGAAGGAGAGCAAACTTTGGCCACTGAGGAAGAGGAAGAGCGGCAGAGAGCTTCATTGAAGAAGAAAGGAGAAGAAGAACCAGAGAAGGGTGGAGGAAGAGAAGACGCTCCATGCTTGTGCTCACTGGTTTTGGAGGAGAAGAGAAGCTTGAAGGGAGCGAAGGAGGGAGAGAGAAAAACGGTGGGAGAACTGGTAAGAGATTCATCAACAACATGGCTCAAACTTAAAATATCGTAAAAGGCAGTATACCATGTTGCAATTAAATCCTTGCACTATGCAATATCGGTAAGGTGAATAGGTCTGTTTCAACAAAGTTTTATAAAATAGATGGACCACAGCCCACTCCTTCTCTTTTCTCGTGAAATAGTGTCTAATCCCATAAGTCATATAAGATGCGAGCTAAAGCCAGAATGGGTAGCTCAAACAAGATATTACTTGCACTCGGTGATAAGTAAGGCAAATCTCTTTCGGGCTTTTAACTCATGCATCGCTCTAACTAATTTTTAAAAACACAGAATTTTCCTTGTGACACTATCATGTACTCACAATAATCTCATCATACACAGATTTCATTCAATAATTTTCCACGTGGAATGACAAAAATTGCATCCTATGTTTCCTTGCAATAATTTGTGACATGTAACGACACTCTTGTTTTGTCCATGTCACGAGGCTTTGGTGGTACTTGGATCTATAAGCAACGGTAACAGCCATTTGCTACCAACAAACTTTCTCACAACTTAAACAATCTTCACTTTATTGAAGGGAAATTAAGAAGCTACTCAGACTATTACAAGTTTTCGATAATAAATTTATTGTGATCTTTTAGAATTATAAAACAATTCATAGTTAAGCCATGTCACGGAAAGACAAATAGCTAACCGAGCTTCCCATTCATCTTTATTTTATGCGGAAACAACACAGTTTTTGCTCCTCCTGTTTTATTTAGGCCACTCGAAGCTAGCAGTCCACATTTGAATTTCATGCCTTCATAATCAAATGACCATGTAGGCATATTTGGGCCAAGATTATGTCATATAAGTAATTGTTTGGGCTTAGAGTCCAGTTTTTAGCCAAAAGGTGAAAAAAGAAACTAATTTAAGTAATGTTCTATTAGGGGGAAAAATAAAAAAAATTATAAACCTACTACATTTGTGTCAATTCAGTCCTAAACCTTTCATTATTTCAATTTAATCATAAACATTTTCACATTGATACTAATTCAATCCATTTGGGCAATTTTAGCTGGTTAGCTCTGATGTGGACGTCGGTCGGTGATCGGACGCTAACGTGGCAATTTTTTAATTTTTTTTTTCAATTTTTTTATTAATTCTTTTCTTTTCTTTTTCATTTTTTTTTTTTTTCATTTTCTTTTCCTTCTACTTCCTCATTGGACTTTCCTCGTAATGGAGTTGAGGGCTGTGAAGCCTTCGCTAGCCGTCAGCGAGGGTCACGACCCTTGCCTAGCCTCATCCAAGACCGCGGGCAAGGTGGCTTCGCCTAGATCTCGCCCATGGCCTTAGGCGAGGCTAGGTAAGGGCCACAACCCTTGCCGGCCATTGTGAGGAAAGTCCAAGGAGGAAAAAAGAAGGAAAAGAAAGGAAAAGAAAAGAAAGAAAAGAAATTAAAAAAAAAAATCGAAAAAAAATAATTTAAAATTGCCATATTAGCATTCGGCCACTTGTTGGTGTTTACATCAGTGCCACCTAGCCAAAATTTGCTAGATTAATTGAATTGATGCTAATATCAAAAGGTTTAGGATTAAGTTAGTCCAATTGAAAGGTTTATGACTAAATTAGTACAAATACAATAGGTTTATGACTTTTTTGGCACTTTTCCCTTCTATTAGTCTCCATTTGTCTTATGAAAAGTGAATGATTCAAAAAAAAAAAATTAGTGAAAATGATTGCCAGTATCATTTGAAATAAAGGATAAGTGTTCTTTAAGTCCTAAAACTTGTTACAAAACGCAATTGAATCCTAAAACTTGTTACAAAAACGCAATTGAATCCTAAAAAAACTTGCAAAAGTGCAATCAAGTCCAAAAACTTGTCAAATTGTTTTAATCGAGTCCTAAAGTTAACACCGTTAGCATTTTCTATTAAAAATGCTGACGTGGCATTTTAAATAATTTTTTTTCCACATGAATTTATTCATTTTTTTTAAAATTATATTTATTCATTTTATCTTATTTTCACCTAAAACTAAAAAGAAAAGCTAAAATTTTTATTTTTCAAAATTATTTTAAAAAATCAGCAGCTCCTCTCCCCACCGCCGCCGACGCCCATCGCCAAAGGGGCCGGGTGACAGTCACGCCCGGGGGTGGTCGGCCCTCGCTCGACTAGGGCAGGCCTTGCTGGCCCCGGCGAGGCCGACGCACCCCAGCCCGCCTTGGGCGAGCCTCGTCGGCCCTCACTTGGGGCCGATGAGCCTCGCCAAATTTGGGTGAGCATCACCGAGATCTAGTGAGCCTCACCGGCCTTGAGCAATGGCCAATGAGGCTCGCCCAGGGCGGGTCTGTGGCATCCCAAAATTCAATGTCAAGCCATAAGGTGTGTTAAAGTATTTAATTAGGTGATAAAATTTCCTAAGGTTTATGCTTTAGCCATTAGTCTTTTTTTTTTTTTTAGAATAGATGATGTGTGCATATGTTTGTGAGAATTTAAATTTGATAGATTATGATAGTAATCTATGCTTGGCCATGCACTTTATAAATTAAATTTCAATAAAAAAAATGTCACAAGACTTTGGCCATATTGAATATTAAAAAATTAAAAATATTTATAGAAGAAATTCAAAAAAAAAAAGAGGGAAAAGTCAATTTTTTTTTGGATTGGGCCTTAGGCCCATTGGCCTAAGCTTTTAATGGGCCAAGTTGGCCGGCCCAATGGAGGCCCAATGGAGGCCCAAGCCCAAGCCCAAATTCAAGGCCCATTATGCATGCAATAGGACAAGTGGCACAAAGGAGAATGCCATGCATTGGCTAGTTTAAAGGCATGTGATGATTGCTAATGATGGGAATTAGGGGGGATAAAAGGGAAGAGAGAAAGAGGGGTGGCCGATTTTTCCCCATTCGGCTGAGAGACAGAGTGAGAGAGAGAGAGGTTTCGAGAGAGAGGGAGAGTGGCCGAGAGAGAGAGAAGGAGGAACCGCCGTCCGTCCGCCGTGTGCCGCCGTGCTCGCCGCCTTATGCCGTCGACCGACCGGTCTAGAGGCAAGTGGGAGTCCTCTAGCTGCTCTTGCATGTGTATGTTACTTGCATGTTGAATTTTTGGGTGTTTAGGTGAGAAAAACCGAAGTATGGATGGTTTGTGTTTGAATGGTTTGGCTGTTTTCGCTCGAACAGTGTGAGTCAGGATGTTGTGTGAGCTTGCATGTATGTTTATAGTCCTATTTTGGCTTCTATTTCTTCATGAAAGTTTTAGCTAACATCTTGAACTATAACATACTGATATTTCGTGGAAAATTATGGATATTTGATGGGTTAAAGTCTCATCCTACGGAGACCTCAGATCTGGAAAGATTTTACTGACCTTTTGTTGGATTTGTGGTTGCATGTTGGTTTGTGTTAAGAATATCTCTTCTATTTCTTCATGAAAGTTGTAGGGGACATCTTAAAATATAACATACTCAAATTTTAAGTGCAATGAACAAGTATAGCCTAGTAAATCGACTAGATCTTGAAGACGGTAATTCTGGAGATGTATTTTGGGACACCCGAGACTTCATGGACCTAAATGACGACCATAATATGGTTATTTGACTTATATCTCTTCATGAAACTTGTAGAGTACATCTTGATGTATAAAATATCCAAATTTCAGAGGAAACTAAAGAGAATAGGTAGGTTAAAACTCAATATTTCGGAGAAGCTTGCCCTGGACGATGCGGTAATGGATCCAGAAGCTTCGTGAGACTGTATAAAATAATATAAAAATAATCTGGCTTGGAAGTCTTCATGAAAGTTGTACGAAAATGTCTTGGCTATCACTCGGTAAAATTTCGTAATTTTTGGAGGCCGTATGGATATTTTAATCGAATTTATTTAGAAACCGTGCATTCTGGTTTCATCCGAAAATCATATGATGTTTTGTGAAAATTGTGAGATTGTGTAAAATTCTATTTGGCCATGTATTTTGCATGTAATTATCATCATATTGGCTTGTTTGATAATTGCTTTAATTTTTATAATTTTGGGAATTTATAGATATTAAATTTAATATTTATGAAAGTGGCAAAAGTTGAAATTTAAAAATAAATAAAATAAATAAATAAAATTGATTATTTTATTGGCCATAAATTCCATTAAATTTATTAATAAATAAGTATACATTGTTGCATGTATGATAAGGTCTTGGTGTGTGCATGACATTGAATTGAGATGCATGTGTGAATTCTATGCCAAGTATGACTTGTTTGATGTCACGTCATATGCCATGCTAAATTAAGACTAAAATTGGTAAACATGGATAATGGTAAATGAGGAGGTGGTTGTGGTGGAGGATGATGCCCGGAATGTATAGAGATGCATTGCCGGATGGCCCTGGGAGATTCATGATGCCCGGAATGTGGGGGTGCCGGAAGCCCTGTCGGAGGTTTCTGCCCGAAAGGAATACCTCGCAATGCCAGGATTGTGGTGTGGGATGCCCGGCCAGGGAGTGTAAATGCCGGAAGCCCTGTCGGAGGTTTCTGCCCGAGGGGAATGTCTCGTGATGCCAGTTGGGATGCGAGATGCCCGGAATGTGGGGGGCCGGATGCCCGGTGGCCTGGAATGGCTGAATGCCGGAAGTCTCGGAGGTCTTTGCCCGAGGAGATGATAAAATTGATGATTTGAGAAATGGGTGATGTGGTGACCAAATGGGAGGTTAAAAGTGGAAATTAAACTATGGCATGATGATATGCATAACGAAGATGATGATGATGATATAAGATATGGCATGATGATATGCATGACGATGATGATGATGACATGTATGATATGATGATGCCATGATGATGATGACATGTGTGATGTGGTGATGTCATAATGATGACGACATGTATGACATGATGATGATACACATGTATGTGTTATAATTTGTGATGATGATGCATGATAGTATGCGCATGGTTTCAAGGTAAGTAACGCTTGCAATGCATGTATGACTTGTATGATGCATTGAGTGGTTGTTGGATTCCTTATCTGTTGAGTGGTTGTACTCACCCTTTTGGGGACCAACATTTCAGATTAGCAGTATGCCGCTTCCTGCCGTCGCGCGGGGTGCATTTTATGGGTTACCGTCCGACGTCGAGGTAGAGTGTGAGGAGTATAGCTGTCCTTCTATGCCTGGACTGACATACATACGTGTGCGTTGTTTTGTCTCGTACGACATAGGCCTAGCTGGGGACCCAATTGTCCAGGAGTTTGTCTCCGTCCACGTTTGCCGCGATGAGGTGATGAGAGGGATGCTGCCACCGCGCCGCCCGACGACCGGACTCGGGTGTGAGGCCTGTGCGTGACGAGTAGGGGCTGTTTCTTTTTGGATAGTTAGCCGACACTTATGATGGGGGTTGTGCACATGTGATGTAGAGGGTCGAGGGTTTTTTTTGAGGTTTTAGGCTGGACATGGCTGAGTCTTAGCTTTTCCTTTTTGATGTACCGACCCAAAAGAAGTTCCATCTTGAAGATATATGTAAATAAAGTGTCGTGACTTGTCTATAAAAATTATGGTGATTAGTGGTGTGTATTGGTATCATGGTTAGTAGGGGGAGAGATGGTGATGTCTTTTTTGCTTCCGCTAGTGAGTCACACTGGGACCGCTTTTAAAAAAAAAATGCCTGTGAATAACAACGCTTCTTCTAAGTGTAGAACAAAAGGGTAATAAGATGTAACATCGGTGCTTGTGGCGACCTTCGAAGGGTTCGGGGTGCTACACGGGCGACGATCGCCGCCCGAGCGGGCGAGCAAGGCCTCGCCTTGGTGAGCGAGGGGCCGGCGACCGTCGCCCTCCCTCCGCGATGCACGGCAACGGCGGCGACGGCGAGGGAGAGAAACTGCTGATTTTTTTAAAACAATTTTTTAAAATAATTTTTTTAACTTTTCTTTTTAGTTTTTGGTGAAAATAAGATAAAATGAATAAATCTAATTTTTAGTTTTTAAATCTAATTGTTTTTAAAATGAATAAAAATTAATTAAAAAAAAAATCTATGTGGAAAATAAAAATTATTTAAAATGTCACGTCAGCATTTTTAACGAAAAAAGGCTAACGGTGTTACCTTTAGGACGTGATTGAAACAATTTGACAAATTTTAAGATTTAATTGCACTTTTTGTAAGTTTTAAGACTCATTTGCATTTTTTTTGACAAGTTTTAGGACCTCTGCAGCACTTATCCCTAAAATAAATGAAAAAAGTTTTCATTGCCAAAATATTTTCATAGATTGTGAAACCATTTTTTGTTCATCCATTTTTGTAATCAATACAAGCGATCATTTTTAGGAAAATATTTTCTAAATCATTTATTTTTCACGAAACAAATGGAGCCTTAGTAATAACGTTTTTTTTTATTTGAATTTTTTTTTAATTTGATAATGTGAATAGTAGGGCAGTCGTAACACCATTCATGTAGGTTGCAGAAATTTTGCTACCGTAGGATAGTTAGAGCTAGTGCGTTGATTAATCAGTGCTTCCATTCAAAGCTTACAATATTTCTCCTTCCGAGATCTCCTATCATCATCCTTATGAGATCTCTTATCTTGTTGGAAAACCTCTGCCAACTCTGAGTTAGGCTCTGTTAGCTACTGACGCCAAGTCAATTCCTATGCCGCTACCTATGCCATGCTTGGTCCCCTGGCATATTGAAGGTTCTGTAGCGCATCGTCATGAGCATTGGGCTAAGCGGCAATTGAGCAACTCAAGGGACTGCTAACTTAACGATGAAAACACAAAGTTGAGAAATGGAAGTCATACATAGGATCTCCAGTAAACAGACGTTGCTCATTGTTCACTAATGGTATCCACGGAAGGCCAATTATATCAAGGCCTGCAAAGCTATCACATAAAACAATTATTTGTATCATCGGGGGTATGATTCCGTAATTGTCACTCCGTTGACCGATTGCCGTGTTGATCTACTAATGGATTGATCTGTGCTTTGAGGGAAGAACGCCGGACGTTGAGGTTGCGGCATAGTGACGGGCTGGCTGCTGAGCATGTGAAGCACTGTCGCCATGGTGGGTCTATCAACCATATCTTCCTGAACACAAAGTAAGCTGATGTGCAGGCACCTCAGTACTTCATCTCTTGAACGCAAGTCTAGGATGGCCGGATCCAGAACTTCCAATGGTGTCCCGTCTCTCCAATTTCTCCATGCCTGTTTACAATCCATTGGAAAGAAAACACCCTTGGTAAATTGTAGCATTAATTCAATGGAGCATATAATTAGTATTACACAAGTTATGTTAACCATATTCGCAATGCTGAAGTCATGTTAGTTTGGAGGGGGCAAAGTGTACATGTACTTCCTATACCAAAGTTCAGCCTGACTCAGTTCAAATATCAAAGAGTGCAGTGTGACATTTGCATTGATAATCTAGTTAGTGACAATAGTATAGACAACTTACATAGCTAGCCAGATCTTTGCCCCCATCTAATTGGTAGAAATGATCATTCTTCTTTCCAGTGATGATCTCTAGAAGTAGGACGCCGAAGCTATAGACATCAGATTTAATGGAGAATTTCCCATTCCTTACATACTCCGGAGGCATATAACCCCTACAAATGAAAAGCCACATTGATTGCAACACACATGTGCTTAAAATAGAGGATACAACAATTTAATCTAAGTGTGCTCTAACAAGAGCACATCTCTTGACATGACCACATGATCAGCCAATGTAACAAGAATTTGAAACTTACAGAGTCCCCGCAATTTTATTAGTGCTTGCATGAGTTTGATCAACTCCAAAGATCCTAGCCATGCCAAAATCTGAAATCTTTGGGTTCCAGTCATTGTCTAACAAGATATTGCTTGCTTTCAGGTCACGATGAATAATCCGAAGTCGGGAATCTTCATGTAGATAGTGCATTCCTCGAGCTATTCCACATGCTATCCTATAACGTTTTAACCAATCCAATTGCATACTTTTCTCAAGATCTACACAATTAGAGAGCCATCTTGTAATTTAGTAATTGATCTAGCTTGCTAAGATCAGATACCTATTTTCAAATGCAATTTCATCGTATAATGAGTAAGAGGACGACATATTAGAGAAGACAGTTGCATACTCAACTTAAACTTACCATACAAAAAGTAGTCCAAACTTTTGTTAGGCACAAATTCATAAACAAGTAGCTTTTCTTCTCCCTCCAAACATTATCCGAGTAGCCTCACGAGGTTTCGATGTTGAAGCTTTGCTACAACCGTAATTTCATTCTTAAATTCTTCAGCACCTTGTCTTGAGCTCCGAGATAACCTCTTCACTGCTATATCTTGCCCATTAGAAAGCCTCCCCTGAAATGATTGTTTTAGTTGTTTTCAAATATTTTCTTTTGGCGATAGTCTTTCAACTAAACATAAGCAGTTCATGATATATCAAAACTAATAATACCTGAAAAACTTCACCAAATCCACCTTCACCCAACTTGTTTTGACGAGAGAAATTGTTTGTAGCAGCTTGTATTGTAGCTAAATCATATTGCGAGGGTTCCTCGTTTGTAGTTTTATTCATGCCTACATGACGAAACAACACGAGACTGGTCATTTCAATGAAGGCACATAACTTTTCCAGGCCGCGGCCACAATGTTTTCAACAAGAACTTAGTCGACTACCGGCTTCTTCTTGGACGAGGTCATGGGTCGGGGTCCCTTTCCTCCGAACGAAACAAGAAGCAAGAGAGAGAAACACTACAAGTACGCCAACGGGAACTGCAATGGCAGTGATTATCAATGTGGATTTATTGCTTCTTCCTGCATATGGAGGATCATACTTTCAGTTGTGGTGATAGCTTTCGTATGTTTTGCAGATATTTTCCAAGGGAGAGAAGTGTTTCTTTGGTTCTGAATAAAGATACACTGATTTATATCCTTCTAAGTCCAATATGAATGCATCAAATGGATAATAATCAAAGACAAATTGATTTATTGCTGGGTATAATTGGTTTACAACATAGAAATGATTTGCAAGTTTTATGGTAACTGAACTTGTAAACAGTTTGATTTAACAGAATAAATTCAAGCAGTATATATTTACAGAAAAAAATTACAACATTTATTAAGTAAATAATGTAATATAAGTATCTAAATAAGTAGATCACATGTAAGTATCAAATGTGAGTCCAAAAAATTACTTTGTAAATTACTTTACTAATGAGTTCTAATTTCCCCTCCGTTCTATTTAGAATGAGTTCAAAAACCACTTTAAAAAGGGCTTTTGCAAGTCAAAAGTGGAATCCCTTGCCAGTCCCTCGTGGTCCCCTCAACATCGTGAGAAGATTTACACGTTGTATGGCTATGATTACATTCGTCGAGATTTGTATTATCGCGGAAACTCAGCTGCAGTACGCATTCACTTTCCAATGATCAAACACCACTTGTATAAGAAATTTGGCTTATTCCCAAGAAAAAAACAGCTATTTAATTTCTAATATTGCTGTTCGACAAAAAAAAAAAATCTAATATTGCTTGACAAAACGGGAAATAATAATAAAAAAGCGAAAGAAAACAAAACAAGGAACCTTTAGGTTCAGTCACCTGAACAGGAGCAGAAAGATCCCGGACCGGTGGTGGCGCTGCCACCGTCACCACAGTCACCGAGTCGAGGTTGTAAAAGGAGTACATCTCAAACCTCACGTTGCAGCTCGGAGTCAATACGTTTCCTCCTGTCGTTTCCGGAGGGAGACGTGCTATCGCCGACCGAAGGCATGTGCCGCAGTCCGATGCGGTCAAGTCGGGTGTGCACTCCGCGAACGTGTACAGCCGTTGCGAGCCCACGAGCTCAGCCTTTGCAGCAGCCATTTGCTTCCCCGATCCACTGCTCGGGGCCGTCCGCAGTACATCGTCCATGGTTTCATTCAGGAGTTGAAAGAACCGAGATGGGTCCTCTGTGACGTTCCAACCGCTTTCGAACCTCTTAAAAGGATCTGTTTGCATGATCGAGTAAATGGGCTGATCCGAGTACCTTAGCATGCATATGTCGTACCAGATGATGGAGATTCTTTTGCTGGGGCATCGCCAGCCAATGTCTTGGGCTGCGGTGGCTACGCATTTGCTGCATGTCGGGGCGTCGATGTCACCACGGCAGAGGAAGATCCCGTAGGTCTGGTCTGGTGTGTTTTCGCCGGCGGTGGCATTGGAGAATCCGCCACTGCTGCTGCCGCTGTTGCCGGCGGAATCGGCAGCGGAGGAAAGTGATGAGAGGAGTTCGCTGAGGTTATTTTGGTAGGTGGAATTAGGAAGGAAGGGTTTGGTGTCAGGGCAATAGTTGTCGACCCAAACAGGTGCCGCTTCACTGATGTGAGAGATGCCGATGAGCAAATTGATGGAGAAGAGAAGAGGGAGCGAGATGGTGAAGGTAGAGCTCATGTTGCGATGTGTATTTTACATTTGGCTTCTGTTGGTTCTTCTTTTTAGTCATTATAAGCTTGTATAAAAGTCAACTTTTGATCCTTAAATTTTTATGTTTCTTTCAATAATGTCCATCAACTTTTGATTTATCTAATCAAATTCTTGATCTTACATTATTTTTCTACTCAAGTACCTCCCCTAAGTACCACTCCTCAAGGTCAACAGCATCAACTTGGACAATCTTCTTGGGTATTTCTCGGAAAGTTCTCGTGGCCGAATATGATGGTGCCCTTCACCTGTAAGTTCGACCCAACTAGTTACAAGCTGGGACAGTTGATATCCCACGTGGACTTTTATGGGATCGCTAAATAAACATTTGGTCAAGTGAGTACAAGGAATGGTATCCGGGACCAAGACGGATCTAGAAAGAAAGTGTTGCGAAGAGCAAACGATTTAACTTAAAATAAGAAAATAAACGAGACATTAGATTTACATAATTCGATTGATTTGACCTATGTCCACGAATAAAATTGTCACACCCCAAAACCAACAAATGTAAGGGTAGACACGGTCATCCTTTGATATGAAGGACTCAACCTCAAACACAACTTATAGCCTAAGGAAAATTCTAAATAAGGGCTCGAAATACCTTCAATTTCTCAAATAAATACTTGAAGTGAACATGATCTCAAATAGGAGCCTAAAATGTCTGTATTTTCTCAATTAAAAGCCTAAAGTGGATATTATTTCAAATAAAGTTCTGAAATGGCCATATTAGTTTTAAAGAAGGATATGACATTGCCGGCCAATTAAGGAAATTTTCACCATTTACTTTTTTTTTGCTTATTTTCCTTCATTTTTTTTTTTTCCTTTTTCTGTTTTTTTTTTTTCACCAAAAAAAACTAAAACTTAAAAAAAAAAAAAGTACAAGGGGGAGGGTTGCTAGCCCTCCTTCGCTTGTGGCCATTGCCCCATCACTAGTGGGCCTTTTGACCATAGCTAACGGGGTCGTCGAAGGGCAAGTGACCCTACTAATGTTAGAGGCGAGGGCCTATTGCCCTCGCCAGAATCAAGAAAAGGTCCTCTCCCAAGGTTGGGGGAGGCTGCAGCCCTTGCCAAGGCTAGTGACCCCATCAGCCATAGGGATTGCCTGGGTCTTTTTTAAAAGAAATTGTTTTCTTATAAGTTTTAGTTTTTTTTCTTCTTTTAGTTTGTATTATTTACGGAAAAAAAAAAAAATGAAAAAAAAGGGAAGAAAATAATAAAATATAAAGGACAAAATGCCCTCCGTCAATCGGTGAGGACATATCCTTATTTAAGATTGACATTGCCACTTTAGACCCTTAGTTGATAAAATAAGAGAACTTTGAGCTATTATTTTGATTTTTCCCTATAGCCCATTATCAATATATATATAATAAACCAGCAAATTAGTTACAACATCACAATTTCTATAATCCACCAAAAATTTGCTTTAATCAAAAGAGTTTTGGTCATTTCTTGTAAATAACGATTTTTCCTTTCAACGATTCCATTTTGTCATGGAGTAAGAAAAAGAAAAAATATGTTAAAAACCATTTTCATCAGAAAAAGTCTACAGTACTTTGATTTTCAAATTCCCATCCCACAATCAGTTTTGATGTTGGAAACAACTTATCTTTTTTTGTCTGGACCCTTTTAGCAAACTTCGAAAGGAAATAAAAGAAAAAAGAAAAAGTCTTGCTTTTGCGTGCAAGAAATAATATCCATGTGTGATTGGTATAGTAAAACGTCCATGGTTTCATTCAAAAGTTGAAATAACCGAGATGGAACCTCTGTGACGTTCCAACCGTTCACCTGCTCCTTCACAGGGGTGTTTTCCATGACCAAGTAAATGGGCTGATTAGAGTACCTCGGCATGCATACGTCGTACCATATGACGGAGGTTCTTTTTCCGAGGCATTGCCGGCCAATATCTTCTGCTGCGTAACTACGCAGTTGCTGCATGTCGGGGCGTCGATGTTGCCATGGCAGGAAGATCCCATAGGCCTGGTCTAGTGGGCATTCGCCAGCAGTGGCGTTGGAGAACCCACCACAGCTGCTACCGTTGTTGCCGGCGAAATTGGCGGCAGAGGAAAGTGATGAGAGGAGTTCATTGATATTATTTTGGTAGGTGGAATTAGGAAGGAAGGGTTTGGTGTCAGGGCGATAGCTGTCAATTAAAACGGGTACCGCTTCATTGATGTGAGAGATGATGATGAACAAATTAATAGAGAATGATACAGCCCGTATTCAAGACCAACTCATTCGACCAAAAAGATTTACATTTATTCAAGATTAACAATGCTCTCATCGACAAGGTCACATCTTTGACTTTGTCATAAAGACTTAGTCATTTTCCAAACATCGAAGCTTACATCATGGCACTTTGGGACAAGCAGAAGCATTGGAAGTATTTTTTTTTTTAATTTTAATAGCTCATAGTTTCTATGTAACTTATAGTTCCTAGACTTGACTTTAGACTCTTGCTCTTCTTTTGTATTTCTATAAAAGATCATCAAATCTTTGTAATGACAAAATAATTTGATTAATGAAAATTTTCTTTGTGCAATTCCCTTGAACCTTGAAAACTATAAACCCCCTTGAAAACCTAAAAGAGTTTTCACTCCATCTTTGAAGAGTCGGGGCCTTTAAAGCCTGCGTCCTTGAAGAGTTGCAGCCGTCTATCTCAAAGAATTGATGCCATTTCAACTTCTTTGGAAGCCTAGAAGAGTAACCATTGAAGTTTCATCCTTCTTCATTCTATCCAATCCTATTTTGTTCATTTCCATCAAAATTAAACGAGCCAACAGTGCATATGATAAAACTCAAAACACAAAAGTTGTAGATTTTTGAGTCTTTGTTCTTTTGGCTTGAGAATCAAGTCATTCCAATCTGAATCAACAAAGTTATGCCCATTGTTCAAGCTTGCGCAAAATAGAAATTTCTGCTTGATTTTGTGACTAAGTTTATGTACGTACAAGTCACTCTCCCAATCCTATTATTCCAGTAGCTGAACTTGGGCTAAGTTAGAGGAGGAGAGGCGGGGAGATGGTGAAGGTAGAGCTCATTTTGTGAAGGATATATTACATTTGGCTTTCATTGGTTCTTTTTTTGTCATTATCAACTTGTATAAAAGTCCACTTTTGGTCCTTAAATTTGTAATCTTCTTTCAATATGTCCATGAACTTTTGATTTAGACTTGAGTAGGTCCTTAAAAACTCAAGGAATGAAACAGGCGGGAGATTTGCCATGAGATGGGAGAACTTGCTTGCCCTCCAGTAAAGGTGTCAAAATGGGTCCATGACCCATATTTCAACTCATTTTTTGTATAAGTGGGTTGCATGTGGATTATAAATATATAAAGACCTAATTAAAATGGGTCCAAAAATTTTTATGCCATTTTAAATGGGTCGAATTTGACCCATTTAAAAATAAGTAGGTGACCTAACACAAAACTTCCTCAACTTATATAATTGACCTTAGCACTTCATCGCCAACTTTCGCCATTTGCCTTCGTGTTGCTTCCGTCACTCTCCTCCACAGCACGCCTCCGCCACCCACCCTTGTTCCTTCGATTGATGTCGATCCATTATCTTCCTCATTAGGTGAGTTGGTCTTAAAAGGTGTGGTCTATCCACTCTCTCTCTAGATTGACCAGTCTCTGATCGAGACCAGCCTTAGGTGTCAATCTTCTTCTTGCCTTCATTTTTTTTATACCTAATTATGCTCAATCGCACTACGGGTCGCTTCGATTAGTGTCAATACCTTTACAAAGCTTGTCCTCATTGGCCCTCTTGACGTAGCGGAAGGCCTCCACGGCATAGTTGTAGGGTGCGGGGTGCGGGAGCTAGTGACCAAGGCGATAACTAGGGGAGACGTGTAGAAAATTATTCACATAAACAACTTATTAATCAAGAAGAATTAGATTCATATATGACTATAAAACACCGAAATCGATAAGCACGATGAAATAAAACGTACCTGCTTAAGCCATTGCTTTACTTGAAGAAAAATAGATCACTCTAATAATCAGAGATCTATTGGAATAACAGATCTTCCTCTCTATGACCTATTTTAGTATAACAGCTTTTAATGGGATTAAAGCAACTGATGGGTATAACATATCCTTATATAGGCTAGAGAATGGACCTAACAAACCCTAATCAATAGCGTGCCAACTGGACCCTTTCCATTACGGACTTTAATTAAACACAATTGCATACACATTGCTGCTCAACTAAACCCGTTATTAATAGATGCCAATACCCAATTTAATAAGATCACTCTAGGATTTAACAAATATTAGAATATTCATCAACTCGATTATTTAAATAGAAAATCAATTAATTAATGTAAGCCTATATTATAGGAAATTTCTAACATTCTCCCACTTAAGCTACATTAATTAACTTATTTTTATTTTGAAAAAGATTTTATATTGAAAACGACATTATTGAGTTAATAACTAAAAATTTTGTTTTATGTAGCCACAGCTTCAAAAATAATATTTCAATAACGGCATCTCAAAACTAATCCAATCATATATAATCTCAATATAGGACTATGGAGATCAATGTGTTAAAAAATACTACAACACATGACCTTCCATAATCACATATAATAAGTATTATATTTTCATGGATCATGGACCTAGTCATGTAGTAAGAAATAATGCCAACATGTTATTGAAATATACACTATTTCTTATCAGTCCTCAATGCAATTTCTCAACGACATAAAACTGCATTAACGCAATTTCTAAACAATATGAAATTGCACGACTATATCACAATCTAACATAAGATCTCATAATCAGTGACATCCAATCATTTTTAACTAAAAATTGTTTAAAGAAACTGTTTTATACTTCAATTTCTCAGTCAATAGGAGAAAAGATAACAATAAAATCAACATTAATGATCATTGAAAAATAAATGTTTTAATATACATGATAAAAGTATTATCAGTTTGCATATAACCAAAATATCTAGAAATAAAATTTTTATAGCTCCTACTAACAAAAGAAATCAAAAGAATCAAAAACACTTATATTTTTTACATGTTCTTTAAACAAAATGGGTCGTAAGCCTTTTTGTTAGATAATCGACCAACATTGACTCAATTTTGATATTTTCAATCACAATATTTCCATTTTTGACCAAGTTCTTAACAATATAATATTTGATCAAGTTAACATTTTAACCGTGGTATTATTGTTGTTTATAGCAAAAGGTAACTGTTTGTCACACAAAATACAATAAGATCAATTATGAGTAATAAGCAATTCAACAAAAATAATTAATACATTATAAACTCCCATTTGGGCGAGTGTATAATGCACAATTATTTTCAACAGCATGAAGTTTATAAAATAACAACAAGAAGAATAATATATAATTGTCAAGGATCCATCCCTTTTGGATAGACAAATCCTTTAAATTATACATCTCCATAATATCAATATAGAGGGGAATTACATATAATTTTCAAAACATTTATCCCCTTTGGGCAGATGAATATTTTTCAATTATACATCCCCATATTTAAAACTTGGGAATTAATCTTCATGCTATTTTTCAAATTAATATATACAATAATCCCCTTTGGGCGATTAAGCATATATACTAATTTTTATCAATGGGGAACTATAAAAATTTATACCCAAAATTCATCAAACAATATGAAGCACTTTACAACATGTGTTTCCCAATATCATATTACATTTATCAAACAACAATTTTTACCACAATTTTTTTTAAAATTCTATTTTTAATATTATTTTAATATTATTTATTTATTTTATTATTTTAATACTTCGGACCCTCCCACGGGGCCCAACACCCGCGAGCAGCCTAAATCGAACCACGGGCATGGGCCAGATCTGCGAGGCCCAAACCCAGCACAATCATAAACCTTATTTTCGCTGCTTAGAAGAAACAGGCTGGGCCTACGGGGGACCAAGATATAACGGACTATTTCCTCGCTTGGGCCCGACAAACTGACTTTGGGCTACAAGTGCACGCGACCTACAGACCCTTTCAAAGCATTTTGGGCGTGAGCCCAAAATTAGCAACAAAATAAAACAAAAAATAATGGGCTTACACCCTTAATAAGGCCCGGCCTAGCTGGAGGTCTTCTTCAACCTCCAATCGGGTCCCGAAAAAATTGTAAATCGGGTCACACTACTCGGTTTCAACCCGAAACTCCAAAATAGCATAGAATAATTGATTTTTGATGAAATCTCTTCATGGTTCTTGCTTCTAACATTAATATAATTTACTAGAATGAATTAAACGAAGAAAATACGAGTAAATCTTCCACATACAAGCTTCAAAATTTTGGATCTAAGCCTCCTATGGCCGAAATTCGGTTTTCTTAAATTTAAGCCCTAAAAACTTATCTTAATGCAACAAAAGGATGCTAAACATATATATAACAAAACCCATGTATCGATTTACAATGAATATCAATCAATTGCAAGTAATTTGAAAATTCTAGAACTTTTTAATGTATAAACCCTAGAATTTCAAATTTCAAATTCTCTCTTAGTTCTCAACGAAATTATACAAATTATATATGGTTGGAAAGATCTCGACATGTTGAACAAAAGCTCATATTCGGCTTTAAAAGAAAAATTTTCGAATTTTGTTCATTAAAAAAAATAAAATTGGGTTCTACATTCATATATGATTTACTCTCATACCACATGTAGAAAATTATTTACATAAACAACTTATTAATCAAGAAAAATCGGATTCATATATGACTGTAAAATATCGAAATCGATAAACACATCCGTATAAAACGTACTTATTTGAGTCATTGCTTTACTTGAAAAAAATAATAGATCACTCTGATAATCAGAGATTTATTGGAATGTCAGATTTTCCTCTTTATGGCATATTTCAATATAGCAACTTTCAGTGAGATTAAACAACTGATAGGTATAACCTACTCTTATATAGGCTAGAGAGGGGACCTAACAAACTCTAATCAATAGTGTGTCAATTAGGCATTCCCCATTACAAGATCCAGTTAAACACAATTATTTACACCTTACTGCTCAACTATGCCCATTATTAATAGATGACAATATCCAATTCAATAAGATCACGCTAGGTTTAACAAATATTGAAATATCCATTAACCAAATTATTTAAAATAGAAAATCAATTAATTAATATAAACTCATATTATAGGAGATTTCTAACAAGACGACAATGCGTCAAAGCTTGGTTACCAAGAGGGAGCACAAAACATGATGTGATGAGTTGGTCGGGAAGCACTATAGGGAATCGCCGCCATGGTGACAACTTCTAATCAGGCGAGGGCCATGGGCAAGGCACATAGATTCAAGTCCAAATGTTGTGGGTCAGGTTGAGCAGGACGCCATTGGTGTGGGCGGCGAAGGGTTGGTTGAGATCCAAGTCGGCGGAGTATACGGAAATGTCAAGGCCGCGGCGAGACATAGGAAATGTCGAGGCCACGTGTGACCGTGCCTTTTTTTTGGCAATATGGGTTAAGTATGGGTCGGATCAAATATGAATCACTAGATTTACATTACATAAATATAAATAAAAGATGATTAAATGGATAAAAAATAGTTGGACTATTCAACATGACCCACACCCGACCTATCTCGACCCACCCATTTGACGGTCTATCTTCCAATATTCCCTAATTGGTGGCAAAGAAAAATATTTGTCTATCAACAAAAGGTGTAAGGCATGCGAGTACCAACATGTTAGAATAATAAATATAGCTAGATGAAGAAAAATATTCACCTACCAACTACCTGAAAAATATTCACCTACCAACTACCTATTGGCATGCTGGCAGCCCTTGCAAGTGGGAAACTACCCCAATTTATGGGGAGTTAAGATTATTTGTCTAATCTATAGACTTTTGATTTGTCTAATCAAATTCTTGACCCTACTTTAATTTTCTATTCAGATACATCCCCTATGTACCACTCCTCAAGGTCAACACAATCAACTTAGACAATCTTCTTGGCCATATTACTCCGAATTGTGGCCGAATATGATAGGTGCTTTTCACCGGTAAGCTAAGCTCAACTAGTTGTGTGTGCATGCGAAGGTTAATAACTAGCCAAGTCTAGATTTAGTTCGAATTTTCCTCAAATTCATTAATTTGTGACTTATCGTGTTTTTAACTTTTGAGTTATTTTCATTTTCAAAAGTCATCACTAATTGATTTTTAATCAATTTATGATAAATCATCTATCAAAAATCCAAATAAATATTATGAAAAATATTTTATTTTTACGTAACCAGAAAAATTAGAATTTGAATCTTTAATTATAATAATTATTCAATTTATGCTTTTATGGCAACTTATTTTCCCTTAACCTTGAGATTTGATGATTTTTTGAAAGAATTTGTCATGCATTAAAAACATTCAAAAATTGCTTTAGGCCTTTCCCTAATTTTCGAAATTGTTCAAGTACTTTTTTATGCATTTTCAAGAGACAAATAATTAAAACCAATTTTTTTGTATAAAATCAATTTTTTGTATAGTTGACTATTCCTCAATATATTCTTACCTTTACCGAAAAATTAAAATAATTAAAACCAATTTTAGGCTTTTCACTAAAAAAAGATCTTTTAAAAACTTTTTTCCATACATTAATATATATAAAATACCTTTTTCCCTCATTTTATTCTTCTCTCTCTCTCCTTGTTATGTCTTTTTCACTCTTTTCTTCTCCTCTCTTGCCTTGTCCCACTCTCCTCTCTGTTGCACACGCAGTAAAAGCAGAAGAGAGGGGGAGTCGCATTCTATGCTTTTCTCTTCTTTTTATTTTTTTCCATTACCCTCTCCTTTATTCTTTTTTAACTTCTCTCTTCTTTTCTCTCATGCAACCCGAGCGCCTCTCCCCGGGCTTGCCCGGCTCGATCAAAGAAAGGGGGCAGCGACAGCCATATGTGAAGCAGCACGACGAGAAAACAGTTGATCAAAACTCGGATGGATTTTCCCGACGTAAAGTTTCAGAGCTGGTTTGAGCATTATATCGAACATTTAGGGCGCGCCAGATGGGAGGCGGCCGCGTACGAGGCTGAAAACCGGACCCACGCTTGACAAAAGTCAGTAGAGAATGCTCCATGCGGACGAAGAACGGCGCCGGCAAGCCCGGAGTGCCTGCGAACCGGGACCACGAGCCCTGGTTCAGTAGGTCGGGCAAGAAAAAGAAAACAGAGCATAAAAGGGAACGAAAAACAGGGGCAGTTCGGCCAAGGTCCCCTACCCGGCTCGCGGCGTTGGACGATGGACGAGCTCGAAGATCGGGCTGCGTCCGCTCGCCTCACGCGCCTCCGAGCAAGGATCCTCGGGAAAAAGACCCCAGATCGGACAAAACGAAAACCGGCGAACCGGGACCCACCGAGGCTTGGCGCGAGGAGAAGGGCGATACCCGTGGGTTGTTGGCCGCAACGTAGGCACGGCAGTCACCGGAGTCGCTCTCTGTTCTATCTCCCTCTGTCTCCCTCTCTCTCTGATTCTTTCCTCGCTCACCGATCCCTCTGTTTTTTTCTTTCTACAAACATTCCCGCTTTGCTCACCGTTTCTCTTCACTGAAGGGCTCCCCCGTCCCTGGGATCTGGCCTCTATTTATAGGCCAAGAAAGCCGGTCGGCGGAGGCGCTTTGGCCGCCGGTCCTTGGCGCGCCGACCGGCCTCCGCCCCCGGGCGAACCGGCGTCACATCACTCGTCACGTCCGTCGCCGTCCGACTGCTCTGCTCCCCTTTGGCCGGTCGAAACGGCGGGCTAATTTTCGCAAGGGATGAGAGAACTAGAAAGAGTAGGAAGGAGAGCAAACTTTGGCCACTGAGGAGGAGGAAGAGCGGCAGAGAGTTTCACTGAAGAAGAAAGGAGAAGAGGAACCAGAGAAGGGTGGAGGAAGAGAAGACGCTCCATGCTTGTGCTCACTGGTTTTGGAGGAAAAGAGAAGCTTGAAGGGAGCGAAGGAGGGAGAGAGAAAAACGGTGGGAGAACTGGTAAGAGATTCATCAACAACATGGCTCAAACTTAAAATATCGTAAAAGGCAGTATACCATGTTGCAATTAAATCCTTGCACTATGCAATATCGGTAAGGTGAATAGGTCTATTTCAACAAAGCTTTATAAAATAGATGGACCACAGCCCACTCCTTCTCTTTTCTCGTGAAATAGTGTCTAATTCCATAAGTCATATAAGATGCGAGCTAAAGCCAGAATGGGCAGCTCAAGCAAGATATTACTTGCACTCGGTGATAAGTAAGGCGAATCTCTTTCGGGCTTTTAACTCACGTATCGCTCTAACTAATTTTTAAAAACACAGAATTTTCCTTGTGACACTATCATATACTCACAATAATCTTGTCCTACACAGATTTCATTCAATAATTTTCCACATCGAATGACAAAAGTCGCATCCTATGTTTCCTTGCAATAATTTGTGACATGTAACCACATTCTTGTTTTGTCCATGTCACGAGGCCTTGGTGGTACTCGGATCTATAAGCAACGATAACAGCCATTTGCTACTAACAAACTTTCTTACAACTTAAGCAATCTTCACTTTATTGAAGGGAAATTAAGAAGCTACTCAGACTATTACAAGTTTTCGATAATAAATTTATTGTGATCTTTTAGAATTATAAAACAATTCATAGTTAAGCCATGTCACGGAAAGACGAATAGCTAACCGAGCTTCCCATTCATCTTTATTTTATGCGGAAACAACACAGCTTTTGCTCCTCCTGTTTTATTTAGGCCACTCGAAGTTAGCAATCCACATTTGAATTTCATGCCTTCATAATCAAATGACCATCTAGGCATATTTGGGCCAAGATTATGTCATATAAGTAATTGTTTGGGCTTAGAGTCCGGTTTTTAGCCAAAAGGTGAAAAAAGAAACTAATTTATATAATGTTCTATTAGGGGGAAAAAACCAAAAAGTTATAAACCTATTACATTTGTGTCAATTCAGTCCTAAACCTTTCATTAGATCAATTTAATCATAAACATTTTCACATTAGTATCAATTAAGTCCATCTGGCCAATTTTAGTTGGTTAGGTTTGACGTGGATGTCGATCGATAATCGAACGCCGACATAGCAATTTTTAAATGTTTTTTTAATTTTTTTCAATTTTTTTATTATTTTTTTTCTTTTCTTTTTCCTTTTCGTTTCCTTCTTCTTCTTCCTCCTTAGACTTTCCTCACAGTGGAGTTGAGGGCCATGAAGCCTTTGCTAGCCATCAGCGAGGATCACGACAACACCGTGGGTAGGGTGGCTTCGCCCAGATCTCACTTTTGGCCTTAGGTGAGGCTAGGTAAGGGCCACAACCCTCGCCGGCCACTGTGAGGAAAGTCCAAGGAGGAAAAAGAAGGAAAAAAATCGAAAAAAAAAAATCATTGAAAAATTGCCAAATTAGCTTTCGGCTACCGGTTGCCGTCTACATCAACGCTCCCTAGCCAAAATTGGCCAGATTAATTGAATTGATGACAATATCAAAAGGTTTAGGATTAAGTTGGTCTAATTGAAAGGTTTATGACTGAATTAGTACAAATGCAATAGGTTTATGGCTTTTTTTTGCACTTTTCCCTTCTATTAGGCTCCGTTTGTCTTATGAAAAGTGAATGATTCAAAAAATATTTTATTGAAAATGATTGCCGATATTGTTTGAAATAAATGAAAAATGTTTTCATTGCCAAAATATTTTCGTGAGATTGTGAAACCATTTTTTGTTCATCCATTTTTGTAATCAATACAAGCGATCTTTTTTAGGAAAACATTTTCTAAATTATTTATTTTCCACAAAACAAATGGAGCCTTAATAATAACGTATTTTTTTTATTTGAAAAAAAAATTGATAATGTGAATAGTGGGGCAGTCGTAACAGTAACACCATTCATGTAGGTTGTAGAAATTTTGCTACCTTAGTATAGTTAAAGCTAGTGCGTTGATTAATTAGTGCTTCCATTCAAAGCTTATAATATTTCTCCTTCCGAGATCTCCTATCATCATCCTTATGAGATCTCCTATCTTGTCGGAAAACCTCTGCCAACTCTGAGTTAGGCTTTGTTAGTTGCTAACGCCAAGTCAATTCCTATACCGCTACCTATGCCATGCTTGGTCCCTTGGCATATTGAAGGTTCTGTAGCACATCGTCATGAGCACTGGGCTAAGCGGCAATTGAGCAACTAAAGGGACTGCTGGCTTAACGATGAAAGCACAAAGTTGAGAAATGTAAGTCATACATAGGATCTTCAGTAAACAGACGTTGCTCATTGTTCACTAATGGTATCCACGGAAGACCAATTATATCAAGGCCTGCAAAGCTATCACATAAAACAATTATTTGTATCATCGGGGGTATGATTCCGTAATTGTCACTCCATTGACCGATTGCCGTGTTGATCTACTATTGGATTGATCTGTGCTTTGAGGGAAGAAGGCCGGACGTTGAGGTTGCGGCATAGTGACGGGCTGGCTGCTGAGCATGTGAAGCACTGTCGCCATGGTGGGTCTATCAACCATATCTTCCTGAACACAAAGTAAGCTGATGTGCAGGCACCTCAGTACTTCATCTCTTGAATGCAAGTCTAGGATGGCCGGATCCAGAATTTCCAATGGTGTGCCGTCTCTCCAGTTTCTCCATGCCTGTTTACAATCCATTGGAAAGAAAACACCCTTGGTAAATTGTAGCATTAATTCAATGGAGCATATAATTAGTATTACACGAGTTATGTTAACCATATTCGCAATGCTGAAGTCATGTTAGTTTGGAGGGGGCAAAGTGTACATGTACTTCCTGTACCAAAGTTCGGCTTGACTCAGTCGAAATATCAAAGAGTGCAGTATGACATTTGCATCGATAATCTAGTTAGTGACAATAGTATAGGCAACTTACATAGCTAGCTAGATCTTTGCCTCCATCTGATTGGCAAAAATGATCATTCTTCTTTCCAGCGATGATCTCTAGAAGTAGGACGCCGAAACTATAGACATCAGATTTAACAGAGAATTTCCCACTCCTTACATACTCCGGAGGCATATAACCCCTACAAATGAAAAGCCACATTGATTGCAACACCTATGTGCCTAAAATAGAGGATACAACAATTTAATCTAAGTGTGCTCTAACAAGAACACATCTCTTGACACGACCAAATGATCAGCCAATGTAATGAGAATTTGAAACTTACAGAGTCCCTGCGATTTTATTAGTGCTTGCATGAGTTTGATCAACTCCAAAGATCCTAGCCGTGCCAAAATCTGAAATCTTCGGGTTCCAGTCATTGTCTAACAAGATATTGCTTGCTTTCAGGTCACGATGAATAATCCGAAGTCGGGAATCTTCATGTAGATAATGCATTCCTCGAGCTATTCCACATGCTATCCTATAACGCTTTAACCAATCCAATTTCATATTTTTCTCAGTATCTGCACAATTAGATTCGTGTTGTAATTCAGTAATTGATCTAGCTTGCTAAGACTGGATACCTATTTTCAACTAAAATTCCATCGTATAATGAGTAAGAGGATGGCATATTAGAGAAGACGGTTGCATACTCAACTTAAACTTACCGTACAAAAAGTAATCTAGACTTTTGTGAGGCAGAAATTCAAAAACAAGTAGCTTTTCTTCTCCCTCCAAACAGTATCCGAGTAGTCGCACGAGGTTTCGATGTTGAAGCTTTGCTACCAACATAATTTCATTCTTAAATTCTTCAGCACCTTGTCTTGAGCTCCGAGATAACCTCTTCACTGCTATATCTTGCCCATTAGGAAGCCTCCCCTGAAATGATTGTTTCAGTTGTTTCCAAATCTTTTCTTTTGACGATAGTCTTTTAACTAAACATGAGCAGTTCCTGATATATCAAAACTAATAATACCTGAAAAACTTCACCGAATCCACCTTCACCCAACTTGTTTTGACCAGAGAAATTGTTTGTAGCAGCTTGTATTGTAGCTAAATCATAATTTGAGGGTTCCTCGTTCGTAATTTTATTCATGCCTACATGACGAAACAACACAAGACTGGTCATTTCAATGAAGACACATAACTTTTCCAAGCCGCGGACACAATGTTTTCAACAAGAACTTAGTCAACTACCGGCTTCTTCTTGGACGAGCTCATGGGTCGGGGTCCCTTTCCTCCGAACGAAACAAGAAGCAAGAGAGAAAACACTACAAGTACGCCAACGGGAACTGCAATGGCAGTGATTATCAATGTGGATTTATTGCTTCTTCCTGCATATGGAGGATCATACTTTCAGTTGTGGTGATAGCTTTCGTATATTTTGCAGATATTTTCCAAGGGAGAGAAGTGTTTCTCTGGTTCTGAATAAAGATACGCCAATTTATATTCTTCTATTTCCAATACGAATGCATCAAATGGATGGTAATCAAAGACAATTTGATTTACGAGTTTTATTGTAACTAGACTCATAAATGGTTTGATCTGACAGAATAAAAAATCAGCGATTGCATACTTACAGAAAAAGCTACAACATTTATTTAGTAAATGATATAATATAAGTATCTAAATAAGTAGATCACATGTAAGTATCAAATATGAGGCCAAAAAATTACTTTGTAAATCACTTTAGTAATGATTTTTAATTTCCCTTCCGTTCTATTTAAAATGAGTTCAAAAACACTTTAAAAAAGGGCTCTTGCAAGTCAAAGTGGAATCCCCGTGCCAGTCCCTCGTGGTCCACTCATGCCCGTGTTTACCAGGAGTCGTATGCATCCACTCAATTCGTCACTTGACTTTAAGGTGGCATTTTCTTTGGAAAAATATTAATATATAGTCCGTCAACACCATAAAAAGATTTACACATTGAATGGATATGATTACATTCATCGAGATTGTATTATCGTGGAAACTCAGCTGCAGTACACATTCGAATGATCAAACACCAATTGTATAAGAAATTTGGCTTATTCCCAAGCGAAAAACAGCTATTTAATTTATAATATTGCTGTTCGACGAAAAAAAGAAAATTATAATATTGCGGGACAGAGTGGGAAATAATAATAAAAAAGCCAGAGAAAACAAAACCAGGTACCTTCAGGTGCAGTCACCTGAGCAGGAGGAGAAAGAAGCCGGACCGGTGGTGGCGCTGCCACCGTCACCACAGTCACCAAGTCGGGGTCGTAAAGGAGTAGACCTCAAACCTCACGTTGCAGCTCGGAGTAAATACCTTTCCTCCTGGCGTTTCCGGAGGGAGACGAGCTATCGCCGATCGGAGGCATGTGCCGCAGTCCGATGCGGTCAAATCGGGCGTGCACTCCGCGAGCGTGTACAGCCGTTGCGAGCCCACGAGCTCAGCCTCTGCGGCGGCCACTTTCTTCCCCGATCCACTGCTCGGGGCCCTCCGCAGTACATCGTCCATGGTTTCATTCAGGAGTTGAAAGAACCCTGATGGGTCCTCTGTGACGTTCAAACCGTTCACCTGCTTCGCCACAGGGAATTGTTGCATGACCGAGTAAATGGGCTGATCCGAGTACCTTAGCATGCATATGTCGTACCAGATGATGGAGATTCTTTTGCCGGGGCATCGCCGGCCAATATCTTGGGCTGCGGTGGCTACGCAGTTGCTGCATGTCGAGGCGTCGATGTCACCACGGCAGAGGAAGATCCCGTAGGTTTGGTCTGGCGGGTATCTGCCAGCAGTGGCGTTGCTGAACCCGCCACTGCTGCTGATGTTGTTGCTGGCGGACTCGGCCATGGAGGAAAGTGATGAGAGGAGAATGTCGAGGTTTGTTTGGTAGGTGGAATTAGGAAGAAAGGGTTTGGTGTCGGGGCAATAGTTGTCGATAAAAACAGGTGCCGCTTCGCTGATGTGTGAGATGCTGATGAGCAAATTGATGGAGAAGAGGAGAGGGAGGGACATGGTGAAGGTAGAGCTCATGTTGTGATGGATATGTTACATTTGGCTTTCGCGGGTTCTTCTTGAGTCATTATAAGCATTGTATAAAAGCCCACTTTTGGTTCACAGATTTGTATTTTTTTTTCTCTTTCCAAAACCTTTTGATTTGACTAATCGAATTCTTGATCTTACATTTTTTCTATTCAAGCACCTCCCCTAAGTGCCACTCCTCAAGGACAATCTTCTTGGCCGTATTTCTCCGAAAGTTATTGTGGCCAAATATGACAGGGTGCTTTTCACCCGTAACTTTCGCTCAACTAATTATGAGCCAGAACAGTTGGGTAGCACATGGGAACATTCTATTATTTTATTCTTTTACTCCCTGAAATGAAAAAAAAAAAAATCATTTGGTGACGTCAACTATTTTTCTATTCTCAATATAGAAAAGTAGCTGAGGAATATGTTTTAAATATAAATAAGAAGTAAAAAAAAAAAAGTAATTTTTTGTTTTCGAAAATAATTTCTACCAATTGCTGCCTTCCGTCACTGTTGTTGCCGTCGGCTAATCACCATTGCCAATTGGCAACGCGGCAAGGGGTGGTTGCAATGGGTGGCGGTGGCAGCAATCAGCGCCGATGGCCGCAAGTGATCGGTGGCGGTGGCTACGACGGTGAGCGACAAAGAAAGTGACGATGGCGGCGGTGGCCATCAAACACATTCCTAATTTTTTTTTGTAGATTGTACTAAACACATTTTTATTCTTTTTCTATTCCTAGAATATAAATTTTATATGGTTACCAAATACATTATTTTACTTAGAAATTGTTCCGATAAATAGAAATAGAAAAGAACTATTTAAAAAAGTATTTCCTAGAACAAAAATGTTACTATTGCACCCTAATGTCCCACGTGGACTTTTATGGGATTGCAAAATAAACGTCTAATCAAGTGAGTACTATCGTGATCTCCTCAAAGCACTCCTACGGGTAGGAAAGTTAATGGTTAACCAAGTTTAGGTTTAGTTCAAGCTTTTTCAAGCTCTCCAATTAATGACTTATTATTCGAGTTTTTTAACCTACAAGTCCTACATTTTCATTTAGATTTATGGTGGATCAACTAGAAATCCAATTAAAATATTAGAATAAATATTTTACTCCTATGCAACCCATAACCAGAAAAATTAGAATTGAGGACTTTATTACACTAGTTAATCCATTAATGCCCTTACAGCACTTAAATCTTATTTAAACCTTGAGATTGGATGATTTTTGAAAAGATTTTTTTCTTGCATTAAAAATATTCAAAAAACTGATTTAGGCTTTTTCCTAATTTTTTAAATCGTTGAAGTATTTTTTTTTTCATGCATTTTTAAGAGAAAAGTACTTAAATACCAATTTTAGACCGACCAGGTCGAGTCCCTCCCTGAACGCTAAACACACCTCTTTCCCTCTATTTTAATCTTCTCTCTCTTCCTCCTTCTTTTGTCCTTCTTCTTCTCTCTCGTCTTATCCCCCGTTCCTCTCTCTACACTAGCAAGAATAGGGAGAAGACAAGCATTGACAACACTGAGACCTTCGACACTGAGACCTTCACGCTCGACCAAGTTCAATTCTTATTAGTTGGGTTTACTTTCATGTGAAAAAGCTTAATGAATAGCAAATCCAAAAGGACTTGAGTCCATATCATAAATCACATGGAGAAATAGAGTTTTTCACTATCTTTTTAAGTGGTAACCGCAAATAAGTTATTATGGACATAGTAATAATATAAAAAGAGAAAGCAAAAAATATGGAGTTTCAGGGTCAATTTGATTTACATCAAGAGGTTGATTCGTGGTCCGATTAAGTTGAAATTTTGTCAACGTGTTCATGGTACATTGTTCTCGAATTTGGACGGTTTGATTTTTATTTGAAGCTCCTATACTAGATTTTTCTTGAGTCAATAAAAACTTGTGTTTTTTGTCAAATTTATCCTTGATCTCTTAAAAAAAAAATTTATGTGTGTTGCCAATAATGATGTTCTTGAGGTCTTTGCTGCTATATACCTTTAGTGTTTACTAGAGAAGAACATTCTTTACCCAATTTTGTTGAGAGTGAAAATTTTTAGGTGGATTCTAATCCCATGGTTTTTTATCTCCTCACACTGGGGAGGTTTTCCATATAAAAAATCGCCTTGTGTTTGCATGCTTGAAATTTATTTTACTCTTCTATATTGGTTTTTATTAGATTTACATAAGATGAGAGATTATTATGCTGTGTTACTATGATATGTTTGAGTTGTTACTATTCTCTCATTAAAATGGTATAAGAGCTTTGGTTATTGCTTGATTTGGGTGAGGCTCACAATGGCTAGGTGAGCCTTTAACAAGTCGCCGAACCTCACCTTGCTGGTCACTGGCCGTCGGCATCGGTGGCCAACAATGACTAATGACTGGTGGGGGAAGAAAAGAGAAGGAGAAAGAAGAAAAGAAAAAGGAAAAAAAGAAGAAGATTTGGGCTGGATTTTGGAATTGTTCTAGGAAACAAAACAACAACTTTTTTTCTATTT